>JAJHZJ010000850.1:2684464-2946084 GCA_023548195.1 Bettongia penicillata ogilbyi | reverse complement strand
GCATTGTAGGCAGCACCAAGATTCCAGAGAACAACAGCCTTGGCTCCTGGCTCCAGACACAGAGGTAGAGCCTGAAGGAAGATCTCAGCCGCCAACGGGAACAGGTGAAGTTGGGAATAGCTCAGGCCGATGTCATTGTAAAGCTTCCCTAGGGGGCGGGGGACAGTCGAGGTCAAGGTTACTGGGAGTCAGGCTGCGACCCAAGCAAGCAGAATGATTGACAGCTGCACTGTATATGGTGCATATATATAGTTATATATAGCGCCTGTATATAGTTATATAGCATATATATGTGTATGTGTGTGTGTATATATATATATAGTTATATAGTGCACATCATCAGCCTCTGCCCTTTGCCCCCTTTTCCCCCTCAGTTTTTCTCATAGCCTTACTAAGTGTGAAGCAAGTTTCATAGGTTTATAGTATCACAGAATCTCATCTGGAAGGGACTATTTAGCCCAATACCTTCATTTTCCAGATAAGGAAACAGGCCCAGAGAAGTTCTGTGACTTGCCCAAGATCACATAGTAGTGTTTAGCTAGGACCTGAACTCAGCTCCTTTGACTCTTGTACTATGGGTGTGAGGTACTTGCCTTGGGCATACAAAACTGAGAAGCATAGAAGGATATACAAAATATACATCTATTATCCCACACAGAGCAAACCAGGAGAATGGTGGGCACAATTCTATATTTTTGCCTCAGCTGTAACATTAATGAGAGTGCTGCCTTTTGCCCCCATGTCTCACCTAGAAGCCCTCGACTGGTACTCTTCTCTGCCAGCCTCCGACTCTCCTCTAGCACCTGGACCACTTCTCCCACCTTGTGATGCCTGCTCTTTAGCATGCATTCACCAGCAGCTCCCAGTGCCAGGGCTGCAGCCCAGGGTCTCCCTGCCTGGGCATAAGCCTGGCCTGCTTCCTGAAAGCAGTGGGCTGCTTGCTGTGGGTTCCCCAGAGCCTGGTAGCAGGCTGCCATTTTCTCCTGGGTTCTCCCTTGGTCTCCCTGGGGCTGATAGTGGCCCAAGGCCTTGTGGTACCATGCCAAGGCTTGAGGCAAATCACCCAAGGCATGGTAGGCCAAGGCTACATTGAAGCACTGGTCACCATGGCAAGTGCCCTTGGCCTTTTCCTCTGGCTTAGCCCAGAGAAATATCTGGAGACCACGTGCGGGGTCTCCAGTCTCCACATAGGCTGCTCCAAGATTGAAGGCACAGGCACGGAGGACCCTGGTGCCCCTGTCTCCCTGGGCCTCCAAGGCCAAAAGAAAGGCTCGATGAAAACTAGCTAGGGCTTCATCATTCCGGCCATCCCTCAGAGCCCCATGCCCAGCTCGGGTGAGGGTCTGGATACTAGCTTCCAGGTGCTTCTTCTTTTTCTTCTTCTTCTTGGCTGGCCACGCCTCAGTCCCTGGTCCCAGGGAGCTGTCCTCAGAGGCAGGAGAAGGCATAGAACTGACAAGATGGCAAAAGGAGTTGGTTAAACAACCACAATTACTTTCAAAGAAGGATCCTTTAAGCTCAGTTCTGTCTCTGGCTAGCTATGACCCTCCCATGATCTAAAATGTCCTCCCAACTGCAGTTACAACTTATCTCTCATTGTTTATCTGGTAGGGAGAGCCCAGAGAATAGTGGTATAAAGGGTGGAAAGTATAGTGGTCTTGAAGTCAGAAGTCAGATTCAAATCCCAGCTTCAAAAACCAATTAGCTGGGAATTTACTTAACCTTTTAAAGTCTTATATTCTTCCCCCGCCTATAAAATGACTTGCTTTGAGTAGAGGTCTTTGTCAACTTCAAAACATCATAGAAGTTTGAACTTTTGTTCTTATTAGATGACAGAATCTAAAGCTAGATGAAACGTTAGGCAACTAGGTGGCTCAGTGGATAAAGCATTGGGTCTGCATGAGTCAGGAAGAACTCAGTTCAAATCCAGCCTTAGACACTTACTACCTGTGTAACCCTGAGCAAGTCACTGTACCACTGTTGGCCTCAGTTTCCTCAACTGTAATGGGGATAATAATAATACCTACCTTCTACTTTCCAGGGTTGTTGTGAAGATTAAATGAGATATTCGTAAAGTGCTTAACATAGTTCTTGGCACATCTTATGTGCTATGTAATTGCCTATTCTCTTTTCCTCTTGCCTCCAGTTATCTAGGCTAGTCTCCTGGATGGACCCTCTCCTCCATAATTAACCTCAGTTTCTTAATCTCTAGTCATTCCTCCAGGCAGTGTTTTCGGAGGACCACAACATCAGAGAATGATGACATGACTTGCAGTTGACTTTGATTTGAATGAGGGAGGACTGAACTCCCTGAATGGGAACCCAGTTAGTTGGGTACTCCTCCCTCCTCTCTCTCTCTCTCTCTCTCTCTCTCTCTCTCTCTCTCTCTCTCTCTCTCTCTCTCTCTCTCTCTCTAAGATTACACCACAATAGGTCCCTGCCCAATCTTTGGACCCTCCAGGCTCAGAGTAAACCTCAATGTAACTGTTCCTGTTTTGACCAGCAACCTAGAGGATCTTCCTCTCCCAGTTCTTCTTCTTCTTCTTTTTTTTGTCTCCCACTGCATCCTGAGCCATCTCAAGTCTTCCTGATGAATAAATATCTGGCCACTGGACACAGATGGCTCTGGAGGAGAAAGTGAGGCTGGTGATTTTGACAGTGCTCCCACACTCAAATCAAAGTCAGCTGCAAGTCATGTCATCATTTCCCTGATGTCATGGTCCTCTTCAAAAAAAGAAGAACAAATATAACATTCCTGCCTCCCCTCCCCACCCCACCACTCACTCCCCATACTGTCTAAAGGTAATCATTATCTTTCCTGCTGTAGTATCAGCCAAAACATGGAGACCAACGATGCTGAAGCCCCCTTTTTCCTGAAGAAGAATGTCCCTTCAGATCCTCAAATGCTACTTTTCCTTCCCTTCTCTTTGTTTTTTCAACACAATCTCTGTCCTTTAGCTCTCTCCTGGTCTGAAACAGCCAAGGAATAGTAGATCTGGAAGGAACCTTAAAGATGATCTCATTCAATCCTCTAAATTTATAGATGAGAAAAATGAGACGCAGAAAAGTTAAAGAAATTTCCCAAGATTAGCTAGGTACAAAGAGGTAAACTTGCCTTACCATCTCAGCCCCCTAGGACTTTATCCAATAATCTTAGAACCACAAGGTACTTCAAGGTAAGGGTCACATTAACCACGCCTCTGTCTCTATAAAAGATTCCGCTCATTACATATTACTGGGATCTAAACCCAGGTGCTCTGATTCTTTCCATTCTATTCAGCTTCTGCTCACACTACTCTCAGCTTACCTTACACCCTGGAACCCAATTATTGTTCAGCCATTTTTTGTGTCTGACTCTTCATGACCCCTTTAGGCATTTTCTTGGCAAAGATACTGGAGTGGTTTGCCATTTCCTTCTCCAGTTCATTTTACAGATGAGGAAACTGAGGCAACCAGGTTTAAGAGACTTGCTCAGGGTCACAGAGCTAGTAAGTGTTTGAGGCCAGATCTAAACTCACAAAGATGAGTCTTCTTGACTCCAGGCTCCCCCTGTGCCACCTAGCTGCCAAGTATACCCAAGAACCCAAGTAAAGAATACATCATAATCTTTCTCTGAGGATCTCAATGCCACTTATTTCACCTTGCTAGATTCAAAAGATGAAAAATGAGGCAAAGAGAATTCAATTACACAATTTTGACTCCCAGTTCTTTCCCATTTCTCCTTTCTCATGAGAAAGATCTGAAGAGGGAACCAGGGTATTCTATTCACACACGCCCGCGCGCGCACACCCACACACACCCACACACACACACACACACAATTTCTTGCCTCTGTGATGGGTGGGTTTAGGAACATGGTCATCCAGCCTCCTGCCTCAAATGACTGAACTGTGCCCATCCCTGGGTCATCCTGTAGCCCCTTCACACAGCAGGTATCTCCCTACCTCTTGCTGCATCCGCCTTGGTGCTGCTGCCTCTGTGAGATGGCTCTGAAGACTTAGGTTACCTCTGCTCTGAGCCTGGGGGGGAAGGGGGCGGTCACTGTGACAACCTACTAACACCCGCCCCTCCTAAGAGATTCCTTGATTGACAGTTCAGGTATCCTGCCTGAGTTCTGATCCTTTGAGGTGGAGCTTTTTCCAAAGTCATGGGATACCTGAATTCTCATTAAAATTGTAGTTCCTCCCTTCTTACCTCTCCAACCCTACTTTGATTCTATTGTCTTTTCTCCTGGCCTCGGTTTCTTTCTCTTAGAAATAGCAGTTTAGAGTTTCCAGGTGGGGCCTTCCAAAGCGGTTAGTGAGCTGTAAAGGAGCCCTATGTCAGTAGGTATTTATAGTCACAGCTTAATATTTCAGGGACTTGTGACTTGCAGGTGTGGGTAATCCCTCCAACTAAAGCCCACCGATCCAATTCTTCCTTGACTTAGGAGATGGTCTTATAGAATTTCTGTGGCTAAAAAAAATTATATAAATAACTTTATGAATGCCCTTTTGCTTTTCCCAATTTCTCCCACCCCCAAAGGAAAACTTCTCTTGTAAAGGAAAGCTAGGAATCCTTGACAAGGTGGAACTAGCGAATTCCACACCCATTATTATTATGCCATTGGAAAAGACCAAACAAACTAACTGCCTTGAGACAATACTCACAATACTCCATCTTCTTAGAATAGAAACTTCTTTCCCTGGTCTCTGCTCCACGAAGCTGATAGTAGAATGTAAACTACACAGAGCCTGACACTTAGGGATAAAGATAGGCTCCGAATCTGGGCTTTCACAGACATAGGAAACTCCTTCTACAAAGGAGGTCCTGTACTTTCTTTGTCATTTATAGCTCTTAGCAAGTTGCCTTACCTGAAAAGTCCCAGTCAGAGCTGGAAATGTGTATCAGTGGTGAAACTTGAACTCAGGTCTTTCTGGCCGGAGGACGGCTCTCCGACTCTTTGTTATGCTGCTTCTCGGAGGTATTTATTACTGATTGATGGTCCCCTAAATTTCCAATGAAAAGAGGGTGGTGCATTCCTTCACCATTGAAGTCAAGACTGAGCGCTCTAATGACCTCACTTAATTATCTTTTTTGGTTTAAACTATTGTAGCTATTGTGTACATGGTCTTCCTGATTCTCCTGGCTTTCCTCTGTGTCCTTTCATACTGGTCATTGGAATGGACCTTTGGAGTTATCTAGTCCAAACTCTTCACTTAACAGTTGAGGAAACTGAGGCCCAAAGAGCGACTTGCCCAAGGTAGAGCCACTCTGGTGACCCCTCAGGCAGCAGACACTTGGAGATGGGGGCTGAGGCAGGAGTCAAGATGCTATGAAGAAGGGGGGCCTGGGGTGATGCGGAAGGCGAGCAGGGGGTTGGGGGCGCTGCGCGAAGGCTGGGGTTAGTTAAGGGCAGAAGGCCTGGGGAGGCAACAGCAAGGAGGTGCAGAGACTAGGAGGGGGCTGGAGACAATGGGAGAAGTGGAATGGCAAGAGGTACAAAGAGGAGGGGAGGGAAAGTGGCCGGCAAGAGAACCGTGGTCCCCCGGGGCTGGAGTTTGAAGGTGTCTCTTCTCCCTGCGGGAGAGGCCGACGTGACTGGGAACTACAAATCCCAGCAGGCCCCGCGGCGCGGGCCGGAAGTGTCCTGCCGAACTGTTGCGACTGGAAGGGGCGGTGGAGGCGGGAGATTCAAACCTGGGAACAGGAGCAGGAGCAGGAGCTGGCGCTGGAGCAGGAGCAGGAGCAGGGGCCGGGGGGCGAGGAGGATGGAGGCGAGCAGAGCGAGGCCCGGCGGAGCGGCCTGTGAGTGACGGACCGAGGGTTAGGGTCGAGAAGGGACGGGGCCGGGGCCGAAGACGGTCTCGAGCCGTGTGGGGTTTGGCAATCCTGGAAAGTCAACACGCATTTATTAAGCGCCTACTATATGCCAGGCGCTGCGCCAAGGGCCCTTGTGCTGTGCTGAGAGCGCCCCGGAGACCTGGGTTCGAGCCCTATCTGTGACTTGGAGTCCCCGACTCTGCTGTTTACCCGCTGGGTGGCTTTGGACAGGTCACTCACCCAGGAGGCCTTGGCCTCCTAATCTGGAAAACAGCAGGGCGTAGCCTGAAGGGTGTCGGAGCCTCCAGCCCGGCCGGGCATCCTTTGAGGGGTGTGGGGTCAGAGGGCCTCAGCTCTAGTCCAGCAATTTAAATGAGACAGCAGCTTAAGTAGTGACTGAGAGAATTTTGAGATGCTGGGGGAATGAGAACATTTAGTGCCTTCAAGTTTATAAAATGCTATCTGTACAACAAGCATTTTACAGATATGGAAACTGAGGTTTGAAGATGTGAATTGCCAGGAGTCTCTGGTTGTGCCAGACCCGAGATGGGACTGGACTCTTAAAGTGGATCTTCGTAGTTCCCTGTCTCCTGAGAATTCTGGGGTTTCAGTCTGGCCTCCTGGGTGGAAAGAAAACCCCTCCCCTTGCTCCCCTCTCTTTCTTCCAACAAATGTGTTTATTTTGGGGGGGCTCCAAAAAGTAAAGTCCATGAATCTGTAGAAGGAAGCTTGTGAGGGTAGCTTTAGGCTTTAGGAAGTCTGGAAGAAAGAGTGCCGTTTGTGCACACACACCCACACAGAGTCCTGCCTAGTTTTCACTTCATACCGCTGGGGTGAAGTCATTTACCAGCTTACTTTCCAGGCTTAACTGCCAACCCTTTTCTTTTTTGTTCTCCCTTAGAGTAACTGATGGGTTTCTTGCCATTGGACTGTCATTTGGAATATGGTCCTGAGAGTATATTTTTAAAAACCTTTTGACTGCCAATTCAAATTAAATTCCTGGAAGAGAAATTTGACAGTCAGCTAAAAATAATTAACCATAGAAATTAAGTGCTGGGTCAAAAATAAATCAATTTGAACTCTGTATCTACTCTTAGTTCACTCTTGAGCTCATTATTCTTTGGAATGTTTTGGGTGGGAGCTTGTGGGTAGGGCAGGGTCTTAATTGTGTCTCCTAGAGTAGATCTTCAGAATAATGGGATGAAGACTAGGGCAGTGGTGGGTTGGAATCCAAAGGGGCCCTGAGAAATATGGTTTTTGTCAGTGAAGATTTGATGAGTGGTTTTCTATTTTGATTATTGGGGGATTTTTTTTTTTAAGATTGCTTGGATCTTGAATTTGTAAAATCAGACAGTCTTAGAGTTCAAATATAATACACTCCCTGTGCCAAATAAAATGCACTCCTACCTCATCTCTATCAAAATCTTTCTCTATATTCAGCTTGAGTGCTTACCTCTTCCATGAAGCCTTCCCTGAACTCGGTTGTCTCCTTAATTTTTCTTCACAGTTTTTTCAAGGGGTATTCCTAAATGACAGATCTGACCCTGTTCCTCCCCTCCTCAATCAACTCCAGGGTCTCCCTATTCCCCCTAAGATCAAATACAAGTTTCTCTGTTTGGCATTTGAAGCGACACATATTCACAACCTAGCTACATATATCATTCCCCTTCACACACTCCAGTCCAGACAAACTGGTCATGCATGTTCCTCCATCTTCTTTGTTTGTGCCTTTTTACAGGTTGTCCCCAATGGATCTAATGCTCCCCTTCCTCACTTCTGACTCTTAGCATCCCTTGTTTCTTTCAAAATATCAGCCAGATGCCACCCCCTACATGAAGCCTTTCCTGATTTCTCCATCAAAGTTACCTTGTATTTATCTGTATATAATTTAGTGTATATATGTGAATAAGTTGTCTCCCTCCTCTAGGACAGAAACTCCTTGAGGGCAAAAACTTTCATTTTTTTTTGTCTTTCTATTCCTAGTACAATGCGTGGCACATAGAAGATGCCTAATAAATATGGATTTTTTTTTCAAATCTCTAGCTCCAGTGCCAAGTCATTGTATCCTGAAGATATAAGACATTTGATTAATGGCTGTTTAATTGAATTGAGATGTAATCTTAAAGGGCACTTCATCTAACTCTAGCAGATATATACCCAACAAGTAGTCATCTAGCTTTAGCAAAAGCAAATATCATTTACCTCCTTGATCTGACATTTGAAGAAAGAGCCAGTTCTTGGGGAACTCTTAGTTAAGGGGAGCTAAGGATTCAGGTGACCAGAGCTCCAGCCATCCCTCCTGGAGGGTAGAGGAGGGATCAGAAGAGAATGACTGGTAAGGAGGTAGGCAGGAAGAGAGTGATGGGTTGGAAAGAAATGTTTGAGGTTCCCTAAAGGAGGAAACTGGAAAAAGTAGAAAAGGAAACAAAAATAACTGGAAAAGTGAGAGAAGGACAAAGAGAAATGGCCTCTGAAGTCTAAGGGGGTAAAGAATATTGGGCCTGAACCTGCGAGGATTCTAGTCTAGGGAATTGGAACTGGGTGGATGAGTGTCATACAGGAACTTTTTGAGGTTTTCAGGCAGAGGAGGGATTACATTTGAGGAAGAGGGTGAAGGATAGGAATCAGGCATCCTAGTGCTCTTTTGATCTGGCTTTGACTGTGTCACTGTGTCATACCTTCCCCCTTCCAGATGAACGCCTCACTGCAGAGGAGATGGATGAACAGAGGCGGCAGAATGTTGCCTATCAATATCTCTGCCGCCTGGAGGAGGCCAAACGGTAAGTAGAGATAGGGAGGAGGCCAAGGGATAAAGGGAAGTGGGCAGGAGGAGGTCAAGGGATGAATAAAAGTGGGTAGAGGGAGACTAAGGAATGAGCGGAGGTGGGCAGGGTGATGTTAAGTGGGAATGGGGAAACCAAATTGTGAGTGGGCAGTGGGCAAGGGATGACCATGGGGTCAGTGGAATTTTCAAGGTATCAGATCACAAATACGCCTATCCTTCATCCTACTCCCTCTAGCCCCATCCCAGCTAAATTATTTGGGTTGATATTGCAGCCACACCTGTTTATTTTCCCCCAGGAGACAAAAATGGAGAACAAAAGTGTAGGCTAGAGACATGGTGATGTTGGGGTGATACACAGTGTCATGGTTTTGGCTCAGTTCTTGGGCCATTTCAGAGACTTCCCTGGCATCCCTCAGTGAATAGGATGGGACTGAAGATGAGACTTAGGAGACCTGAAGGCTGCCTTCTTGCCTCTAAAGCTCTTCCATGTGAAAGGAAATTAATCCTACTCTGGTTGGCCCCAAATGGCAGAATTGAGAGTAATTTTTGGAAGTTGGGTAGAGGCAGATTTTGGTTTGATTTGGTTTGAGTAGATTGCCTCTGAAAGCAATGGTAACAGTAAGAATAGCTAGTACTTATATAATACCTAGCAATTATTCTCTCATTTGATCCTCACAACAACCCTGGGAGGTTTTTACAGTTGAGGAAACTGAGGCAGAGGTTAAGTGACTTGCCCAGGGTCACATAGCTAGGAAATATCTGAGACTGGATTTGAACTTGGATTTTCCTGACTCTAGGCCTGGCATGCTATTCACTGTGCCACCTAGGTGCCTCACATGGCAAGTGTTCAAGCAAAGATTGAATAACTAACAGAATGACCATTTGTTGGGGATGTTGAAAAGGGAATTCTGGTTCAAGGATGCATTGAGCCAGTTGCCCTCTGAGATCCCATCCAATTCCAAGGTGCTGTGATTTCATGAAAACACCTTTCTCCTTACCTTTTATTTTAAATGAGGTTAGGGATGGGTACTAGACCTATGATGTCATTGATACAGGGAATTACCAGATGAGGAAACTCCTACCAATGCAGGTCAAGACTTTCTGTGCCTTCGAAAAGTTGCCTAAGTCACTGAGGTCAATCACATAGCCAGTATGGATCAGAGAAGGGACTGGAGCTCAGATTTTCCTGGCTCTCTATCCAGCCTGCCATGCTTAGCCTCTCAGGTTAAATAAGAACCATAATCGTGTATCTCAGTGATGAAAAGAGCAGCATGATGGATAAGGAGCCAGAACCTGATTTCCAGGGCCTTCTCTGACTTTACTGGCTGTGTAACCTGGGACAAGTCGCTTAATAAGCAAATTTCTTCAGACTATAAATTGAAAGACATTTGCAGATCTGTGGAAAGTGGCCTCATGAAGATGGTCAGTAAAACCACAGGTTCAGAAATAAAAATTCATGTCTTTCCAGCCATATAGCAGTTTAGATTTTATAAAAGTACTTCTCCGTTTGTCATTTTGTTTGATCCTCTGTGAGGTAACTGTGAGGTAGGAAGGGCTTGTTCCTTTTTTCTTCACAGCTATAAGGGGCTTGATTGGATCATCTTCCCCATTCTTTGAAGGCAAATTTCTCTCAGATACAAGGGATACTTACAGCAAAAATGTCCTTACCAGTTTTTAACCTCAGGAACTGAGACTCAGGGGATGATTTTCTCAAGCTCACACTACTCTTTAGTAATAGGAGCAGGGCTAGATTGCCCAAGTCTCCTGAGCCTAAGTCATCTCTTCCTACCGCACTATCCTGCCTTTCCTGTTCTATACTCTGAAGATTACCTGTCACTTCCATCATCATCAAAATCTGGATAAGGACTCTGGACTATAGAGATCTTGTAGGCAGACACAGCCTCTGCCCTCCAGGAGCGCTGTCCAAGGCAGACATGCTGATGAGGATGGACACATACAGTAAGAGACACATGGAGAGAATGGTGAACAATTTCTCTGCATAACGAGACAGGAAAGGTCTTGGTTAAGGCCTTTTTGAGTGGTGTTCAAAACAGGGAAGAACCAGTGGATTTCCGTTTTTTCTCCTTAAATCAATTGGGAAAGATTTTCTGGAGGGGAGGATAATTAAGAAGGGAGAGAAGGAAGTTGAAGTGGGGAAAAGACTCAGGAGAAGGGAGTTTCTATATGACTTGAAGAAGACATTGCAGTTACAGTAAGCATCTGGTATATAGAGCCAGTTAGGTGGCACAGTAGATAGAGGACTGGGTCTGGGGTCAAGACAGACCTGAGTTCAAATGTGACCCCAGACACTTACTAGCTGTGTGACCCTGGACAAGTCACTTAACTTCTGTCTTCCTCAATTTTCCTTATTTATAAAATGGGGATGATAATAATAGCACCTACCTCTTAGGGTTGTTTGCAAGGATCAAATGAGATAATATAAGGTTCGTTGAAAACCTTAAGAAGCTATATAAATTCTAGTTAGTAAGCAGCAGCAGCTAGTTGGTGCAGTGTAAAGAACACAGCCCTGGAGTCAGGAGGACCTAAGTACAAATCCAGCCTCAGACATTTACTAGCTGTATGACTGGGCAGGTCACTTAACCCCAGTTGCTGCCAAAAAAAAAAAAAAAAAAGTAGCAGCAACAAAAGCATTGGATTTGAAATCAGGACTTGTGTGTGACTCCTGACTCTGCTGTTTCTTGACTGTATGATCTTGGTCAAATTATTTCACCCCTTTGGATAACAGCTTACTGTCATTCTATAAAGTAAAAGATTAGACTAGCTTATCTCTTTTAAAAAAAATACACACCAAAACATTGCACTGATTTCTTTCATCATTACATTGGTGTCATTTCCTCTACCTCCCTTAAATTGAACCTCCCTTATGACAAGCAAAACAAAAAGAAAAATATGATACAGAAACCTTGTCTGACAATGTATATGATATTCTAACCTTGTATGCCCTCTTCCCCCTCCACCCTCTCTTTGAGGCCTCAGAACCAACCAACTGAATTACTTTCTATAAGAGTGGCATTTCATTTTCTCTCTCTCTTCATCAAAGAATGTTGCTGTTACTGTACAGCATTTTCCTGGTTCTGTTCACCATGTATCAGTTCATGTAAGTCTAGCTTTTTCTGAAATCATCCTGCTTATCATTTCTTATAGCACATTAGTATTCTGTTACAGTCATATACCACAGCTTATTTAGCCATTCCTCAGTTGATGGGCATCCCCTTTATTTCCAATTCTTAGCCACCACAAAAAGAGCTACCATAAATATTTTTGCTCAAATAGGTCTTTTCCCCTTTTTTTGAATGTCTTCCGGATATAGACCTAGCAGTGGTATTACTGGATCCAAGGGTGTACACAGTTTTATAGCCCTTTGGGCATAGTTCCAAATTGCTCTCCAGAATGGGTTGGATCAGTTCACAACTCCACCAGCAGTACATTAGTGTTCCAGTTTTCCACATCCCCTCCAACCTCCAATGTTTTCCTTTTTTGTCATATTAGCCAATCTTAATTCGCATTTTTCTAATCAGTAGTGATTTAGAGCATTTTTTTCATATGACTGTAGATAACTTTGATTTCTTTGTCTAAAAACTGCCTTTTCATATCCTTTGACCATGTAATTTTACTCATATTTTTATAAATTTGACTCAGTTCTCTATATATTTAAGAAATGAGGCCTTTATCAGAGATAATTGTTACAAAATTTTTTCCCAAGTTTTCTGCTTTCCTTATAATCTTTGTTGCATTGGTTTTGTTTGTGTAAAAACTTTTAAATTTTGTAATGCTCTCTATATCTTTTTTGGTCCTAAATTCTTCCCTTATTCATAAATCTGACAGATAAACTATTCCATGTTGTTTTCATTTGTTTATGGTATCACCCTTTATGTGTAAGTCATATACACATTTTGACCTTTTCTTGGTATCTGGTGTGAGATGTTGATCTTTTCCTAGTTTCTGCCAGACTGTTTTCCAGTTTTTGCAGCAGTTTTTTTATATATTAATTTTATTTATTTTTAGTGTTCTACGATCACATAAAACTTAGATTTTTTTTCCCCTTACCTACCCCGCACCTTCCTCCTTCCTCCCCGAGATGGCACGCAATTCCATATAGGATCTACACATACATTCCTATTGAATACATTTTCACTATAGTCATGCTATGTAGGAGAACTAAAATGAATGGGAGAAATCATATAACAAACCAAAACATAATACACAGACAAAAAAAAAAATGATTTTTGCAGCAGTTTTTGTCAAATAATGAGTTTTTGTTCTAAAAGTTTGGATTTTGGGTTTATCGTATGCCAGATTACTTTGGTCATTTACTGTAATGTAATTTGTACCTAATATAATCCACTGATCAACCTCTCTTTCTTAGCCAGTACCCAATTGTTTTGATAAGTACTGCTTTATAATACAGTTTGAGATATAGTATGGCTAGATCATCTTCTTTGCTTTTTTTTATTGATTCCCTTGGTATCCTTGAGCTTTTGTTTTTCCAGATTAATTTTGTTATTATTTTTTGTAGCTCTCTCAAATAATTTTTTGGTAGTTCGATTGGTATGGCCCTAAATAAAAAATTAATTTAGATAGAATTGTCATTTTTATTATATTGTCTCAGCATACTCATGAGCAATTAATATTTTTCCAACTGTTTAGATCTGACTTTATTTGTATGAAAAATGTTTTATAGTTGTGTTTATATAGTTCCTGGCTTTGTCTTGGCAAGGAGACTCCCAAGTATTTTATATTCTCTGCAATTATTCTATTATTATTTTTTCTTTTTTCCCCCCTAAATGTATTAATTTATTTGTTTTTCAGTTTTCAACAATCCATTCTATACATTCAAGATTTTCTCTCTCTCCTTTCCCAAGATGGCATGCAATCTTATATGCACTATACACATACACTCCTATTAAACACATTTTCATATTAGTTATATTGCATTGAAGAATTAAAACGAATGGGAGAAACCATGAGAAAAACAAAACATAACAAAAGAGAAAATACTCTGCTTCATTCTACATTCTGACTCCATAATTCTTTCTCTGGATGTGGATGGCATTTTGCATTGTGAATCCTTTGGAAGTGTTTAGGTCCTTGCATTTCTGGGAAGGGCTAAGTCTATCAAAAATAATCATTGCACACTATGGCTGTTATTGTGTATTATGTTCTCCCGATTCTGCTCATTTTACTCAGCATGAGTTCATGTAAGTCTTTCCATGTTTTTCTGAAGTCCACCTGTTCATCATTTCTTATAGCACAGTAGTATTTCATTACATTCTTGTACCACAACTTGTTCAGTCATTCCCCAATTGATGGGCATACCTTCAGTTTCTAGTTCTTGGCCACCACAAAAAACTTCTGTAAATATTTTTGTACATGTGGGTCCTTGTCCCACTTTTATGATCTCTTTGGGATACAGATCTAGAAGTGATATTGCTAGGTCAAAGGATATGTCTTGGGCATAGGTCCAAATTGCTCTCCAAAATGATTGGATCAGCTCACAGCTCCACCAACTCTCCCACATCTTCTCCAAAATTTATCATTTTCCTATTTTGTCATGTTAGCTGATCTGATCGTTGTGAGTTGTTTGGATAGTGCATTTTTCATATAACTTATAGGTAGCTTTAATTTCTTTCTCTGAAAACTGATTGTTCCTATCCTTTGACCATTTATCAATTGGGGAATAGCTTGTATTTCACTCAGTTCTCTATATATTTTTAGAAATGAGGACTTTATCACATACTAGTTGTAAAAATTCTTTCCCAGTTTTCTGCTTTCCTCCTAATCTCGGTTGTATTGGCTTTGTTTGTGCAAAAACTTTTCAAGGTAACGTAATCAGCCATCATTTTGCATTTCATAATGTTCTCTATCTTTTGTTTAGTCATAAATTCCTCTATTCTCCATAATGCTGACAAATAAACTATTCCTTGCTCTCCTAGTTTGTTTATAATATCAGCCTTTATACCTAGATCATGTATCCATTTGGATTTTATTCTTGTATACAGTGTCAGCCATTGGTCTATGCCCAATTTCCACTGCACTACTTTCCAGTTTTCCCAGCAGTTTTTGTAAAACAGTGAGGTTTTTATCCCAGAAGCTGGGGCCCTTGGGTTTATCAAACAAAAGACTGCTACAGTCATTGACTACTGTGTCTTGTGTACCTAACCTGTTTCCTAGCCTTCTATTTCTTAGGCAGTACCAAGTGGTTTTGGTGATTGCTGCTTTATAATACAATTTAAGATCTAGTATGGTTAGACCACCTTCCGTAGCATTTCTTTTCATTAATTCCCTTGATACTCTGGACCTTTTGTTCTTCCAGATGAATTTTGATATTATTTTTTTCTATCTCTGTAAAATAATTTTTTGTAGTTTGGTATAGCACTGAATATATAAATTACAGTTATTTTAAATGGAATTTTTCTTTCTATGTCTTGCTGCTGGACTTTGTTGGTAATATATAGAAATGTAGATGATTTATGTGGGTTTATTTTGTATCCTGTAACTTTGCTATAGTTGATTCTCTAGGTTTTTCTAAATATACCATCATATCATCTGCAAAGAGTGATATTTTTATTTCGTCATTGCCTATTGTAATTCCTTTTAATTTTTTTCTTCTCTAATTGTGATAGTTAACATTTCCAGTACAGTATTAAATAATAGAGGTGATAATAAGCATCCTTGCTTCACCTCTGATTGAACTAGAAAGGCTTCAAGCTTATACCCATTACAGATAATGTTTGCTGATGGTTTTAGATAAATATTACTTGTAATTTTAAGGTAAATTAGATTTATTCCTATACTCTCTAGTGTTTTTAATAGGAATGGGTTTTTTTGTTATTTTGTCCAAGGTTTTTTCTGCATCTATTGAAATAAACATGATTTCTCTTGGTTTTATTAGTGATATAGTCAATTATGTTAATAGTTTTTCTAATATTGAACCAACCCTGCATTCCCAGTATAAATCCAGCCTGGTCATAGGTCATGATCCTTGTGATATATTGCTATAATCTTTTTGCTAGTATTTTATTTAAAAATTTTGCATCACTATTCATGAGGGAAATTGGTCTGTAATTTTCTTTCTCTGTTTTGGTTCTTCCTGATTTAGCTATCATTACCATATTTGTGTCATAAAAGGAATTTGGTAGGACTCTTCATCTATTTTTCCAAATAGTTTATAGGGATTAACTGTTCTCTAAATGTTTGGTAGAATTCACTTATGAATCCATCTGGTCCTGTGGATTCTTTTTTAGGAAGTTCATTGATGGCTTGTTAAATTTCTTTTCCCAAGATTGGGTTTAGTATTTTATTTCTTCTGTTAATCTGGGTAATTTATATTTTTGTAGATATCCATTTCATTTAGATTGTCAAATTTATTGACATATAATTGGGCAAAATAGCTCCTGACAATTGTCTTCATTTCCTCATCATTGGTGAATTCACTCCTTTCATTTTTGGTACTAGTAATTTGGTCTGCTTCTTATCTCTCTCTCTTTTTTTTTTTAGTTTTTTTTTTTAAATATAAATTTATTTATTTAACTTTTTACATTCATTTTCACAAAATTTTGGGTTCCACATTTTCTCCCCATTTCTCCCCTCCCCCCACCCCAGTACACCAAGCATTCTAATTTTCCCTATCACCAATCTGCCCTCTCTTCTATCATCCCTCCCTTCTCTTGTCCCCATCTTCTCTTTTGTTCTGTAGGGCCAGATGACTTTCTATTCCCCATTAATTGTATTTCTTATTTCCTAGTAGCAAGAACAATACTCAACAGTTGTTCCTAAAACTTTGAGTTCCACATTCTCCCCATCCCTCCCTCCCCACCCATTCCCTTTGGGAAGGCAGGCAATTCAATATAGGCCATATCTGTGTAGTTTTGCAAATGACTTCAATAACAGTCGTGTTGTGCAAGACTAACTGTATTTCCCTCCATCCTATTCTGTCCCCCATTGTTTCTATTCTGTCTTTTGATCCTGTCCCTCCCCAAGAGGGTTGACTTCAAATTGTTCCCTCCTCCCATTGCCCTCCCTTCCATCATCCCTCCCTCCCTGCTTATCTCTTTCTCCCCCACTTTCCTGTACTGTAAGATAGGTTTTCATACCAAAATGAGTGTGCATTTTACTCCTTCCTTTAGTCAAATGTGATGAGGGTAAACTTCATGTTTTTTTCTCAGCTCTCCTCTTTTTCCCTCCACTAAAAATCTCCTGCTTGCCTCTTGAATGAGAGATAATTTACCCCATTCCATTTCACCCTCTCTCCTCCCACTACATTTCTCTCTCACCATTTACCTTAATTTCTTTTAAGATATGGTCCCATCCTATTCAATTCACTGTCTCTGTGTGTGCGTGCATGTGTGTATGTGTGTGTGCGTGCCCACATGTACGTGTGTGTGTGGTCCCACCAACTACCCAGATACTGAAACGTTTTAAGAGTTACAAATATTGTCTTTCCATGTAGGAATGTAAACAGTTCACCTTTGGTAAGTCCCTTATGACTTCTCTTTGCTGTTTACTTTTTTATGCTTCTTCTCATTCTTGTGTTTGAAAGTCAAATTTTCTTTTCAGCTCTGGTCTTTTCATCAAGAATGCTTGAAAATCCTCTGTTTCATTGAAAGACCATATTTTCCCCTGAAGTATTATACTCAGTTTTGCTGGGTAGGTGATTCTTGGTTGAGTCCTAGTTCCTTTGACTTCTGGAATATCCTATTCCACGCCCTTCCATCCCTTAATGTAGAAGCTGCTAGATCTTGAGTTATCCTGATCGTATTTCCACAATACTGGAATTGTTTCTTTCTAGCTGCTTGCAATATTTTCTCCTTGACCTGGGAACTCTGGAATTTGGCCACAATGTTCCTAGGAGTTTCTCTTTTTGGATCTCTGTCAGGCGGTGATCGATGGATTCTTTCAGTACTTATTTTGCCCTCTGGCTCTAGAATCTCAGGGCAGTTTTCCTTGATAATTTCATGAAAGATGATGTCTAGGCTCTTTTTTTGATCATGGCTTTCAGGTAGACCCATACTTTTTAAATTGTCTCTCCTGGATCTATTTTCCAGGTCAGTTGTTTTTCCAATGAGATATTTCACATTCTCTTCCATTTTTTCATTCTTTTGGTTTTGTTTTGTGATTTCTTGGTTTCTCAGAAAGTCATTAGCCTCCATCTATTCCATTCTAATTTTGAGAGAACTATTACCTTCAGTGAGCTTTTGAACCTCCTTTTTCCATTTGGCTAATTTTGCTTTTGAAAGCATTCTTCTCCTCATTGGCTTTTTGAACCTCTTTTGCCAATTGAGTGAGCCTATTTTTCAAGGTGTTATTTTCTTCAGCATTTTTTGGGTCTCCTTTAGCAAGGTATTGACCCGTTTTTCATGCTTTTCTTGCATCTCTCTCATTTCTCTTTCCAGTTTTTCCTCCACCTGTCTAACTTGATTTTTAAAATCCTTTTTGAGCTCTTCCATGGCTTGAGCCCATTGAATATTTATTTCAGATGTTTGGGATACAGAGGCCTTGACTTCTATGTCTTTCCCTGATGGTAAGCATTGTTCTTCCTCATCAGAAAGGAAAGGAGGAAATATCTGTTCACCAAGAAAGTAACCTTCTATGGTATTATTTTTTTTTCCCTTTTCTGGGCATTTTCCCAGCCAGTTACTTGACTTCTGAGATTCGTCTCCACACCCACCTCGCCTCCAGATCCCCCCAGCTAGTGCTTGGGGTCAGAGATTCAAATGCTGTATCCCAGCCTCAGGGCTTTCAGCGGAGTGGGGGCTGCTACTCAATGTAAGATTAAATTCAGGTGCTCAGGTGGGGGCAGGGCCGCCTCACAGGGCTCAGTTCCCTCAGGGGGTTTATGCAGAGACCTTCTGCATAAGCCCTGAACTTCTGCCTGCTGCTCTGGGAGTTCTGGGCCACCGCTTCTGCCTCTGCTGCTGCCCAGAAGTCTCTCTCATTGACCTGTAGCGCCTGTGGGTGGAGGGACCTTCGCGGCAGCCGGAGAGTCTGTCCCTGAAGCCTGCTCGGATCCACTCCTCTGGGGCCGCGCGGCCAGGGCAGCGCAGGGGTGGGCTCTGCTTTCCAGGGCGTGATGGACCCCTGGGGACGGTTTTCCAGGGCTCTCTGGAACGGAAATCTCTTCCCCTGCGTTGGTGCGTGCTTTGCAGTGCTCCAGAATTTGTGGGGAGTTCTTTTTGCAGGAAATATATGGGCTGTGGATTCGGAGCTAGCATACGTGAGTCTTTCTACTCCGCCATCTTGGCTCTTCCCCCCTTCTTCTCTTTTTAAAATCAAATTAACCAATGGTTTATCTGTTTTTTGGGGTTTTTTCTTAAAATCAGCTTCTAGTTTTATTTATTCATTCAATAGTTTTCTTACTTTTATTAATCTCTCCTTTGATTTTCAAGATTTCCGATTTGGTGTTCCAAATAATTCAGTCTCCCCCCTTCTTACAGTGAAATTTTCTTTCTTACCCCTTTATTTTGTTTTTTTGGGCATCATCCTATCAAAGTCACCTAATATCTGTACTCTTTGCCTATACGTGCTCCTTCTAATTGCTTTTATAGTAATAAAGTTCTTAAGAGTTCCAAATATTATCTTACCATATAGAAATATAAACAGTTTAACCTTATTAAATTTCTTATATTTTTTCTTTCCTGTTTTTTTTTTACATTTTTACGTTCCTCTTGAGACTTGTATTTGGAGGTCAAATTTTTTTATTCAGCTCTGGTCTTTTCATTAGGAATGCTTAGAAGTCCTCTGTTTCATTAAATGTCCATTTTTTCCCCTGAAAGGTTATATTTTATTTTATTGACTAGATGATTCTTGTTTGTAATCCTAACTCCTTTGTCTTCCAGTATATTATATCCCACGCCCTCCAGTTCTTTAATGTGGACACTGCCAAATCTTATGTAATCTTGACTGTAGCTCCATGATATTTGAATTGTTTCTTTTTGGATTCTTACAGTACTGTTTCCTTAATCTGTGAGCTCTGGAATTTGGCTATGATGTTCCCAGGAGTTTTCATTTTGGGATATCTTTCAGGTGGTGATCAGTGGATTCTTTCAATTTCTCTTCTACCCTCTACTTCTAATGTATAAGTTGGACTCTGTGCACCTCATGGTGGGGAGGTACTATGTCAAGCTTCAGGCTCTTTAATGCTGCTGTTTTTCACAGCTAGTTCTGAGGGTCTGCAAGTTTTCATTGCTTCCAACATGGTATGATCCAGGGACAGATGTAGTCACTGCTTTTTGGTCTACACTCTGGTCTTTATCCAGGAAGGGGCCCTGCTTTTCTTGGCTCAGGTGTGACTAGGTTCCCTCTTTCCTGCAGCCACAAGCACTGGTGCTTCTCTTGGTCCTGTTGTGACCAGGACCTCTGCTCCCTTGCCACCCGACCAGAAGCATTCCTCTTTTCTCCGGAGCTATGACTCAGAGCTGTGTATGGGCAATAGAGTTGCCAAATAGCCCCAAATCCTGCACCCAGGGCCAGCAAAGGGTCCCATGTAATTTTTCTGACAAGTTTTCTCTGAGTTGAGAACTTCCAAAACTGGGGTTGCCTCCAACGCCCCCTGCTGGTGCTGCTGCAGCACACACTGTAGTCAAGCTCCCACCAGAGTGTCTGGTGTGTTTCATTCTACTAAATGATTTCTCCTAGCTCTGAATCTCTAATTTTACATTTCCAGGTATATGTGGGCAATTTGAGAGAAGGTAGGCTGAGAACAGACAAGGGGTAGGGAGAGAGTAGGAAGGAAAGATTGTTAAGCCAGGGGAGGAGGCATTTAGTTCTGATCTAGAGACCAGAGGACCTAGGATTCAGGGAGCAAGATTCAAATATCCTGACATGAATTCAGTGTGACTGTAGCCTGTCTGCACTCCTGGTAGCCCAACCTACCTATTCCTTTAAATTTGCCCACAGTTGGATGGAGGCCTGCCTGAAGGAAGATCTGCCTTCTCCAGTGGAGCTGGAGGAGAGCCTTCGAAATGGGGTTATTTTGGCCAAATTAGGACACTATTTTGCCCCTGATGTGGTTCCCTTGAAAAAGATCTATGACTTGGAACAAATGCGGTATAAGGTAAGGGGGTGCCTGAAGGCCCAGATTCTTTCCTTTTTCCTTCCCTTTTACCTCATTATGGAGTTATCTTCCTCCTCTGACCATAGGTGGGCTTCCTAAAGAGTGAATTATGCTTCTTTCAGCTGTAAGGGACACTTGCAAAGTAGACTTTAAAAAATTAAGTGGTCCCTGACCCCAAAATCATTGCATCAACTATTATCCTTATCCAAGATACCCTGGTGCTATGTTCTACCTTCCCCTGTGTCTCCCTTCTTTCCCATTTTAGCTGTAGATATCCCTTCCTTTGGGGAACTTCCTGGACCAGCCCTTCCCTCTTTCAATTTTCCCCCAGCACTGATGTCTAGATCTTTGTCCTGCTCCATCATCTTCCCTCATCAGGCTCAGGATCT
Source organism: Bettongia penicillata ogilbyi (assembly GCA_023548195.1). Taxonomy (NCBI): domain Eukaryota; kingdom Metazoa; phylum Chordata; class Mammalia; order Diprotodontia; family Potoroidae; genus Bettongia; species Bettongia penicillata. The sequence goes on along the minus strand of JAJHZJ010000850.1, from coordinate 2,925,035 downwards.
GTCCTTGGCTTAGGGCAGTGTTTTATCTCCCAAGTAGAAGGGATTCTCCCTCTTCATCTCTCCTCCAGTGCCCAGCACAGGCTCTGTCCATAGGGGACTCTCAGAACTATGCAGGGACTTATTTTCTTTTCTTCTTCTTTAGGCAACTGGCCTACATTTCCGTCACACCGATAACATCAACTTCTGGCTGACTGCAGCATCTCACATTGGCCTACCTAAGGTAACCTTGGACCTGTCTATATTGGATGTTAGAACTGGGATCTGTCACTTGCTCCATCCTGTTCCTGTACTCCACACCTCTGTCTCCATCGGCACTTTTGCCCCATGGCTCCCATGTTCCTTACTTAGTGGCTAAAGCTGATAAAAATAGCCTTGGGATCGATAAGGCTTCACACAGTCTATGCCCCCTTTCTATAACTGTACAAAGAAGAGGATTCCCCGCTGTGCTTGCCTGGAAGTTGTAAGGATCTGTGCAGTAATGGAGATTTTCTGTGCATATAATGTATATAAAACACTTTTCAAACCTTATAGAAATGTGGCACAGTGCCTGGCACATAGCAAACACTCAATAATTTTATTATCTATCTAAAATATCTTTCTAAATGTGACATGTATATTTTCAGAAAAAAGACAGTACAAAAGTACAGATCCTGGCACTGATAATATATAGTGGAACTCCTTTCAAAAACTGGCAAAAGCAATGGTAAAATATCGGACTATTAGCTTCCAAAATAATGTACATTTCCCTTTATTTTTCTCCTGCTTTGGGAATGTGTGGGAACTAAGAAATTAAAGCATAAAAGCTTATTGTGTAAATTTGCCATTGTTTCATATGTTTGCCCTTTAATATGGTATGAATTACCATAAAGTCAATATTGACTTTACACTCTTCTCCCCACCTAGTAGGAAACAGGAATAAAGGCACTGAGGTCACTGGGGTCAGCTGTGCCCACTGTGATTTCATTCCTATAAAAGATTCTCACAAATGAGAAAATTCCCTATACCAATGCAGATTGTCGACATTCTTTGTAGCCTAGTCTTTTTTTTTTTTTTTTTTTTGAGGCAATAGGTGTTAAGAAATTTGCCCAGGGTCTCAAAGCTAGTAAATGTCTGATGCCAGATTTGAACTTAGGTTCTCCTGACTCTAGGGCCAGTACTCTACCCACTACACTACCTAGTGACCAATGCAACCTATAGACTTGAAGGTTCCCTAAAGCAATGAGAGGTTAAGTGATTTGCCTAGGGTCCTATAGCCAGAGGCAGGACTTGAAGCTGTCTCTGAAAACAGCCCTCTATTCACTATGCCATACTGCCTCTCTAAATGCCACCCACATTTAGAAAGATTAAAAAATGGTGCCCTGAGTGTCTTCCTTCCTCAAGTGGTGTTCATCTACGAGGATATTACATGCATTAATAGGTTGACTCCTCCTATAGACTTTTCTTCCTGAGACTACAGACATCTATGATAAGAAGAACATGCCACGGGTGGTCTACTGTATTCATGCCCTGAGGTGAGCAAACTTTCTATCATCTAAGTTCCTACAATAGAATATCCCCTGCAGCTGGCGTTATATTAGGGAGAAGGAGAAAGGATCCAAAGGAAAACCCCAGAGATGTGAGGGTCTAGATCTGTATAGCTGTGGATGTCTGCAGTGCCTTGTGAGTGAATGGATGTGGAGATCTCCTTTAGGGCTATACCTGTGGGTAGAGGCAGAGATTCACATGTTCCTAGTTTATGATTAGAGAGTGAGGCTCCCATAGGAGTGGGACCCGAGCCAGGACCTTCAGGTAAGGTCAGCCTTGGATGAATGGTGGATAAATTTTTAATGCCCCTCATTCCAGATGAATATGAGTCATCTTTTACAGAGAGAGAGAGATTCCTTGAATTTCTTGATCTCATTTCTTAGAAAACATCGTAAGCTTTCTCTGTAACCCTCTTTCAAAAAGCCTTGCTCTTGATTGGATGATGAAAGTGATGGGATCCAGAGGTCACTTTGTTCCTTAATATGATGTAAGGAAGAAGTCACCTTCACAATTTTGCCTTCTGTTTTTTCCCAGTCTCTTCCTCTTCCGATTGGGATTGGCACCTCAGATCCATGACCTGTATGGAAAAGTAAAATTTACAGGTGGGTTCACTTCTTTCTCTACCCATCAATTCACTTCAGTTCCTTTTAGCTAGCATTTTTAAAGTTCCTACTATCTGTGGTAATGCACTGGTAATGCAAAGATAGCAACTAAAGAATCCCTGCCCTTGATGACTTTAAGGGAGACTGAGGGGACTGGATCATAGTATCTATACTCATCAGCAAATATAAGAGAATTTGAGGCAGGAGAGAGAATAATACCAGATAGTATCCAGAAAGATTTTACATAGACACCCAACCTAAGCCTTGAGAGAAGTTAAAGATTCTAGGAGGCAGATACAAGGGTAGCAGTGTATTCCAGGGCTAGGGAACAGGTGAATGTCAAGTTTGAGGAAAAGCTAGTGGGTCAATTGGGCTGAAATGGAGAGTGTAGGAAGGGAAGCTTTATGAAGTAAGTCTAGAAAACTAAAAGGAGTGCAATGTGGCGAGGTTTCAGGTGGCAGCCAGAAGAGTTTGTGTTTTGTCCTGTATGCACGAGGGGGTTACTGACCATTTTGGAGTGGAGGAGTCAGGTGGTCATAACTGTGTTTTAAGATCTTAATTTGGATGGTATATAGAAGATGACTGGAGAAAGGAGAAATGAGAGACAGAGAAATCAATTAGGAGGCTAATTCAATAGTCCAGGGGCCAGCTTGGTGGTCCAGTGGATGGAGGTCTGGGCTTGGAATCAGAAAGACTCATCTTTGTGAGTTCAAATCTGGTCTCAGACACTTAGTAGCTGTGTGACTTTGGGCAAGTCTCTTTACCCTGTTTGCTTCAGTTTCTTTATCTTTAAAATGAGCTGGAGAAGGAAATGGCAGGTCACTGTAGTATCTTTGCCAAGAAAACCCCAGATAGGGTCACAGAAAGTCAGACACAACTGAAACAACTAAATAACAACCACCGTCCAAGTGAGAAATGAGGAGGGCCTGAGCTAGGGTAGTGGTCATGTGAGTGAAGAGGAGGATAAATTAGAGAGAAGTTGTGGAGTTAGAAGTAAAGCTTGGCAACCGATTGTATACAGGGGACAAAGGAGAAGGAAGATAAGGGTAACTGAGTTTGTGAATCTGGATGACTGAGAAGGTGATGTGCTTAAAGGAGATGGGGAAATTTTAGAAGGAGAGGCGTATGAGCTCCACCTCAGACATGTTGAGTTTGAGGTGGAGGTGTCCAGCCGGCAGTTAGTTGGTTGTGTAGAACTGGGGCTAGAGTTCAGAAGAGAGGTAGGGATATATATATATATATATAGATTTGGGAGTCACCTCTGATGAGATTATTCAACCCATGGACTTAATGAGATTATATAGAGAACATAAAAAGAAAAGAGAAGGGGGTCCAGGACTGAGCTCTGGGAAAGATATATGCTTAAGGGATGTGGAACGGGTGATAATCCAGCAAAGGGGGCTGCGAAAGAGTGATTAGACAGTCTGGAGAAGGACCAGGAGATAATATTGGCACAAAAGCTAAGAGTATCTAGCAGGAGAGCATTCTTGCCAACATTAAAAGCTACAAAGAAGTTAAGGAGGAGGAGGATGGAGAAAAGCCAGCCTTTTCAGCAATTAAAGGATGCCTGGTGACCTTCGGAGGGTAGTCTCAGTTGCAGGGTAGCTTTGGAAGTCAGATTACAAGGGGTTGAGAAGTGAGTAGGAAAAAATGGAAGCAAAGAGTGGGGATGTCTTTCCAAGAATTTGGTTATGAAGGGAAGAAGAGATGGGAATGTGGCAGGAGGGGCTGCTGCTTTGAGATTTCAGTGCCATGAATTTACTTGTGATGTCTTTGCAGAGGAAGAGCTCAACAACATGACCTCAGAGCTAGCTAAGTATGGGCTGCAGCTACCAGCATTCAGCAAGATTGGGGGCATCCTGGCCAGCGAACTCTCTGTGGACGAGGCATCTGGTACATAGCCACTGACCTCTGTACGATGAATACCAGGAGTGGTGCTTTGGATGGGTGGGAAACTCCAAGTCCAAGGGCAGAGAACACATCCTGAAAAGGAGGGTCTCCTCATCTCCCACCTACATATGGGCCTTCCAGCCTGGCTAGTATATGGGAGTTTGAGGAAGTTATGATGTCAACATGGAATTAAAGTTAACGTTAACAAGGCTGACCTCAGCCTGCAGTTTGCTTCTCGTCCCTTGATCTTGTTTTCATGTCTCACCCTCCTTCCCACCCCAATATCCTTACTCCCCACCTTCTAGTCCATGCTGCTGTCCTTGCCATTAATGAAGCAGTGGAGAGGGGGGTGGTGGAAGACACTCTTGCTGCCCTGAAGAACCCCAATGCCATGTTGGGGAACCTCCGGGAGCCCTTGGCTGCTGTTTACCAGGAGCTGCTAGCCCAAGTGAAGATGGAAAAAATCGCCAACTCCAGGAACTGGGTAAGGAGAAGTCCTGCGGCTCAGATTCCCATCTGCTGAGTTGGCTGACCTAGGGAAAAGCCACTCAATTCCATCTCAAGGCCTTAATTTCATACTTTGAAAGGAAGTGGGGAATCTTTCCAGCTTTACAAGAAAGAGAGAGAGACAGAGCACTCTGAGATCCTGTGCCAAGAGAAATACCCAATTTATGGGTGCTTCAGGGAGATGGGAAAAGACCCAGGGCAGAGCAATGAGAGAGGCTAGAAGAGGGTACTATGGCATAGTGAATTGATTGCAGGATTTGGAATCAGGAAGACCTGTATTCAAATCCTACCTCTGATGCTAGCCATGTGACCATAGGCAATATACTTAACCTTTATGAGTCTCACTTTCCCTTTCTGTAAAATTAGGATAATACCACCAGTAGAACTTCCTTCCCAGAATTGTTGTGAGACTCAAATGAGATGCTGTATCGAAAATGTTTTGTAAACTTTAAAGTATGTCAGTTATTATAATAATGAAAATTTGTTATAGCCTCGCAGCTAGGCACTGAAAAATTGTTGAATTGAATTGAACTAAAAGGGAAGGGAACAAGCATTTATATAGTGCTTACTGTGTGCCAAAAACTTTACAAACATCATATCATTTAATTATCACAACAACCCTTGGGAAGTAGATGCTGTTACTATCCCCATATTACAATTGAGGAAACTGAGACAGACAAATTAAGTGACTTGCCCAAGGCCACATGGCTAGTAAGTATCTGAGGCTGAATTTTAACTCAGGTCTTCCTGTTTCCAGCCCACTGTGCTGCCTCATTGGCTCAGAGGTAGGAATCTAAGAGGAGGATGAGGATTGATATTTTGGACTCTAAAAGGCCAGGGATCTATGGAGGAGGATTCCTGGGCTCAGTCTCTATGAAGAGAAGAGACTCTGAGATGTTACTAGATAAGACTGGACTCTATCATTACAGCTTCTTAAGTTTAGCTTTAACGGACTAGGTTAGACCTCTGGAATGGTGGGAGTTGAGGAACCTGGAAGAGTTGGCTAAAATCTAATGGAATGGGGGAGGGAGAAATAGTAACCTGAGATCTTATCTCATTGCTAGCCTCTTCACCCTCTTCTTAGTACCTCCAGGATGACGGAGAGAGCCATGACATCTATGATCGATACCTGACTCAGGCAGAGATACAGGGCAATATCAACCAAGTCAACGGTAAGAGGGGACAGAAGAATATGAAGCTTCACACACAGATCTAGAGCCGTGTAGCCAGAGCCTGGACAAAGCATTTGCCTGTCCTAGTCAAAGTTTGAAAATTTTGACCCCTACTTGAAATTTTGGGACCAAAGGAGTTAGAACTGGAGGAACATTTAGATGTCATCTGGTCCAGCACCCCCATGCTCAGCCCCAGTGGTACAGACAGGTAACGAGCCCCTGAGAAAAGAAATGATTCAAGGTCACACAGGTTAAGTAGGGGAACTGAGATTGAACCTCGGGAGGTTGGACTCCAATGTGTTGCTGATCTCACTCTGAAAGGAAGTGGGGAATTTTCCCTGCTTTAAGAGAAAGAGAGCACCTCAGTTTTCCTTTCTGTAAAATTTGTTGTAACACACAGTAATTGACTTATTGTAAAAATAAGTCACTATGGGCCAAGAAGAGTGAGGTTTTCTGATGTTTAAGATAAGTGCACTTATACAAAGCATCCCTTGTAACCCAGGAAGTTGCCTACCTTGCTGTCTCAACCTCTTCTGATGAAATTTGTGGCAGGTGTCACCAAGAATTCCTTGTTAACATCCTTTGATTCAGTGAAGTAAAACTTAGATACAAATGGGAGCCATTAAACTATACATAAGAGTGCTTGTGGGCCACATATTGATTTAGTTGTAAAATGTAATAGTGTAATATATGTTACATTTTTATTTATTTACTATTTCCCAATGATATTTTTAGTCTGGTTCGGGCGGCCTGTGTGTTTGACACCTCTTTTTTAATCCATTCTCTCCCTTTCCCCCAACTTCCCACCTCCCTTATCTTGACCAGATCAGAATGAAGCTTTCATATTCTTTTTCCTTCCTGTGGCAAATGCAAACTGCATACCTGTGGAAACATTGATCCTTGTCCTTAATGAGTTGCCATTTGATAGGCAAATACTAAGGACCAAAAGAAAAAGTATCATGGCTTTCTGAAGGGAGGGGTATAAGAAAAGGTTGGGAAGGGGGGGCGGAGCCAAGATGGCGGAGTAGAAGGACGCACGTTTACGAGCTCCGAAACCAAAGCCCATGGAATTGGTGTAGAAAGAGTCCCCCATAGATTCTGGGTGAGTGCAAGGTGTGCAGAGGCAGAGTGGAGGAGATTCCCGTCCCAGGGAGCCCTCAAGACCCATCCTCAGGGTCCGGCGCGCCCCGGAGAGTAAACCCGACCCCCAGCGCTGCCCTGGCCGAGGCCTCAGAGAAGCAGATCGGAGCAGGCCTCAGAGACGGAAGCTGAAGCAGCCAGGAAAGTCCCTCCGCCCACAGAAGCAGGTCAGTGAGAGAGGCCGGGCTGAAGGAGAGGGGAAGCAGGGCGTCTGTGACTCGGGCCCCCTCGGGAGGAAGCGGCGGCGGCAGGGACGGGGGCAGGAAGCGGCGGAGGCAGAGGCGTGGGCTGGGGCTGAGGCGGCAGCGGCCCAGGACTCAGGAATCCACCAGCAGCAGGCAGGATCTTCATTACGGAAGATTCCCTCATAAAACCTGACGGAGCTGAGCCTGAGAGACGGCCCTGCACCCAGCCCGCTCTGTTGCTGAAGGTTTCTGCTCGGGACCCCCAGGGGAGCTGAGATTGGGAGGCGGGCCCCCCACCCCGCCCCCACCCGCTCCATTCTTGAGAGTCGCTGCATAAAGCCCCCCCCGAGGGATCAGAGTCTCGGAGACAGCCCTGGCCCCGCCCCAGCACCTGAACTAAAGCTCACTGATTGACAGCCAGCAGGAGGAAAGCCCATTTGAATCTCAGAGGCCAGGCGCTGGCTGGGCGGATCCAGGCGGGGGTGGAAGGGAATCTCAGAGGTCAAGTAACTGGCTGGGAAAATGCCTAGAAAGGGGAAGAAAAATAAGACTTTAGAGAGTTTTTTCCAACAAATGCAAATGATCCCAACCTTCGGATCTGATGGGGAGGACGAGAACGTATTTTTCCCATCAGGGAAAGATGTGGAGGGCGGGGCCTCAGTACCCCAGACACCCCAGGGGGGTGTTGGGTGGGCTCAGGCCTTGGAAGAGCTTAAAAAGGATTTTGAAAAGCAAGTTAGACAGGTGGAGGAAAGACTGGGAAAAGAAATGACAAAGATGCAAGAAGAGTATGAAAAAAAGGTCAATATCTTGGTAAAGGAGACCCAAAAAAATGCTGAGGAAATTAACACCTTGAAAAATAGGCTCACTCAATTGGCAAAAGAGGTTCAAAAAGCCAATGAGGAGAAGAATGCATTCAAAAGCAAAATGAGCCAAATGGAAAAAGAGGCTCAAAAGCTCACTGAATTTAATAGTTCTCTCAAAATTAGAATGGAACAGATGGAGTCTAATGATTTTATGAGAAACCAAGAAATCACCAAACAAAACCAAAAGAACAATAAAATGGAAGAGAATGTGAAATATCTCATGGGAAAAACAACTGACCTGGAAAATAGATCAAGGAGAGACAACTTAAAAATTATGGGACTACCTGAAAGCCATGATCAAAAAAAGAGCCTAGACATCGTCTTGCATGAAATTATCAAGGAAAACTGCCCTGACATTCTAGAACCAGAGGGCAAAATAAGTATTGAAAGAATCCATCGATCACCACCTGAAAGAGATCCAAAAAGAGAAACTCCTAGGAACATTGTGGCCAAATTCCAGAACTCCCAGCTCAGGAAAAAATCTTGCAAGCAGCCAGAAACAAACAATTCCAGTACTGTGGTAATACAATCAGGATAACCCAAGATCTAGCAGCTTCTACATTAAGGGATCGAAGGGCGTGGAATAGGATATTCCAGAAGGCAAAGGAACTAGGACTCAAACCAAGAATCACCTACCCGGCTAAACTGAGTATAATATTTCAAGGGAAAATATGGTCTTTCAATGAAACAGAGGACTTTCAATCATTCTTGATGAAAAAACCAGAGCTGAAAAAGAAAATTTGACTTTCAAACACAAGAATGAGAGGAAGCATGCAAAAGTAAACAGCAAGGAGAAGTATTAAGGGACTTACCAGAAATGAACTGTTTGCAATCATACATGGAAGGACAATATTTCTAACTCTTAAAACTTTTCAGTATCTGGGTGGTTGGTGGGACCACACATACACATGTACACGCATGCACACACATACACACATGCATTCACATGCAGAGACAGAGAGCACAGATTGAACTGAATAGGATGGGACCATACCTTAAAAGGAATTAAGGTAAATGATGAGAGAGAAATGTAGTGAGAGGAAAGAGGGAGAAATGGAAGGGGGTAACTATATGTCATTTAAGAGGCAAGTAGGAGATGTTTTTAGTGGAGGGAAAAAGAGGAGAGCTGAAGAAAAAAAACAAACAAACAAACAAACAAACAAAAGTTTACCCTCATCACATTTGACTAAACGAAGGAGTGAAATGCACACTCATTTTGGTATGAAAACCTATCTTACAGTATAAGAAAGCGGGGGAGAAGGAGATATTGGGGGGGGATGATGGAAGGGAGGGCAAAGGGAGGAGGGAGTAATTGAAAGTCAACACTTGGGGAGGGACAGGATCAAAGAGAAACAATGAGGGGCAGGTGAGGAGGGATGGCAACTCAGTTAGTCTTACACAACACGACTATCAGGAAGGTCATTTGCAAAGCTACACAGATATGGCCTATAATGAATTGCCTGCCGTACCAAAGGGAATGGGTGGGGAGGGAGGGATGGGGAGAATTTGGAACTCAAAGTTTTAGGAACAATTGTTTAGTATTGCTGTTGCAACTAGGAAAGAAGACATACAGTTAATGAGGAATAGAAAGTCATCTGGCCCTACAGGAGAAAAGAGAAGATAGAGACAAGGGAAGGGAGGGATGACAGAAGAGAGGACAGATTGGAGATAGGGAAAATTAGATTGCTTGGGGTATTGGGGTGGGGGGAGGGGAGAAAAAGGGAGAAAATTTGGAACCCAAAAATTTGTGAAAATGAATGTAAAAAAAATAAATAAATAAATAAATTAAAAAAAAAAAAAAAAAAAAAAAAAAAAAGAAAAGGTTGGGAAGGAAGATTTGGGGAAGAGATAAAGTTGAGAAAGAAAAGTGTTTGGGGGGAACAGCTCATTCAAAGACCCAGGTCAGGAGAGAGGCATAGGTTTGCCTGGTTGGAGCAGAGTCTGAGCTGAGAAAACCCTTATAGGTATGGGAGTCAGAATGCTACTGGCTTCATGTGGTTCTGGTTACTGATGTCAGGAGGCAGGGGCAGATTGAGAGCATTCTAAGGCCTCTGGTCCCTTTCAAATTGCCCAGACCTAAGCCTGGGTTTTTTTTAGTTCATGGAGCTCTGGAGGCCGTTGACGAATCTCTGGAAAGACAGAATTCTGGGGCCTTGCTTGAAGCCCTCTGTGACTCAGCTTTGGCTCTTCGAGGAGTGAGGAGGGATTTTGGTGACTGGTACCTGGAGCAACTGAGTTCAGACAGAGAACAGAAAGCACTGGTAAGTCTGAGGAGAGAGGGAGAGGGGAGGAAATCCTACCTGGCCTCAAGAGATCACCTCTTAGAGATCCCCTCTCTGCTCTCTGCCTCTCCCACCCTAGAGCTAGGATAGACCACACCTGTTCCATTGAACAAACATTTATTAAGCACCTACTATATACAAAACAGTGTGCTGAGTTCTGAGGATGCAAAGATAAAAAATGACTATCACTGGGAGTAGCTTACAATGTAATGGGGGTGGGTATCACATGTACATAAATTAACTGTCATAACCCTCAGAGTAATCTTTTGCCTCTTAAAGGAGCTGGGCTTGGTAGAAATCCTGGAGAAGGAGGAAGTCCAGGCTGGTGTGGCTGCAGCCAATGCTAAAGGCGATCAGGAACTTGCTAGTAAGTCCCCTGCCCCGTAATGGAGGATTGACCTAGACTGGTTGTCAGCCCTCTCAAGGACATGACAGTTCTCTTGCACAGAACCTACTTTGTTCCTGGACTGCTTGATAATGCTTAGAAGACAATTGCAGAATGTGTTTAAGAAATTCGGGGTCTTGCTATTTGCTTATTACTAAAGCAGGCTTAGATCTGTAAGGCATGCATCCTCCTTAGTGGTGGGTTATTTTCTTCTGAGCATTATTATTCTTCTCTTTCCCAGTAGCTGCTATCTGTCTTAGCCTTTGCAACGAAACTGAGAGGTTAGGTAAAGTGTGATGTCCAGTCCAAATTTCAAAGGTTATTTGCCTTCCAAGAAACTACTAATATGCCTAGGAGAAGGGACATTTAAATCACTTATCTGTGGAGAATTCCTTTCAGTATCTTTGCTTAGTACAATTTCTCACTGCTTGGTAAGATAGATTTTTCTTATTGCTTTGGCTATTGTATAAATATCTATAATGTTACAATTATGTATAAATTTTATATGTAATGTTATAATTTATTACATTTATATGATATCCATTTGTTAAAATACCTTTTTATAAGAAGAATAAGAAGATTCCTTTTTTATAAGAAATTAGTAAACATAGAGATATACTCTGTAGGAAGATTTAAAAGAAATCAAATGCCTAGAAACCTGATACCCTTCTGATTCTAAAGCAGTATTTCCTAACTCAGACTACACTGTAGATCAGTAAAATCTGTACATTCTTTTCTTGAATTGTTCTTTCTTCTGAAGCCTTAGCTTAGTGTCTTTCAGTGGTCAAGGGCATAAGATCTGGGGGCAAGGATAGGAAGGAGGGAGAAGCCAGTTTTTAAAGCTTAATAGAGTTTGAGAACTAAGAATTGTTTGGTGGTAAAAAGTTTTGTGCAGTGGTAAAAATTTGCTATAGACCAGCAGATAAGAAATGTTGCTTTAAATTTGACTGGTTAATGATTTCTGCTCAACTCCATCTTCTGGTAATTATTCTCTTAAAATCTTTTACTTTGTGTCACCTCCACAATTTCCAGGCCCTGAATATTAAGAGCACCCAGATCACTCTTGCTTAATGGACATTTTAAATTGGATGTCCCATAGTCTTCTCAAACTCAACATATGTAAAAACAAAACCAAGAAAACACCTCATTATCTTTTCCCCAATCTCTTCCCCCCTTCCAGACGTGCCTATTTTTGTTGAAGGGCATCACCGTTTTCCCACATTCTGCATCCTCCTTGTTACACTTGACTTGTAACTCTCCATCAGTCCACATAGCTGTTCAGTGGTCAAATCCTGGTTTAGCCTCCACATCTCCAGTCCATCTCCTTCTCTCCACTCATAACCATCACCCTGCTTCAGGGCCCTGCTCATACCTCTCACCTAGATTGTTATAATAGTCTCTTAACCAGTTTCTTAGCCTCACTGTTGTCTCTTTAAACCATTCTTTACTCAGCTGCTGGAGTGATTTTTCTCAAAGTGTAAGCCTGATCCTGTCATTACCCTATTCAATTAACTCCATTGGTTCCCGACTACTTCTAGAATCAAATATAAACCCCCTTGCTTGGCTTTAAAAGTCCTTACCTCTTGGCCCCTGCCTACCTTTCTGATCTCATTGGACAGCCTTCCCTTTTCCCACACTCTGTCTGGTTCAACTAAATTGACTTTCTTGCTATTCCAAACACACACACACACACACACACACACACACACACACACACACACTACCCCTCATCTCTGCCTGAAATGTGTTCCTTCCCCTCCTCCACTTCTGAGACTCCTTTATTGCTTCAAGACTCAAGTACCACCTTCTGTACAGAGACTTCCCCTGCCCCCAGCTTTCCCTCTCCAAATTACATTAAATTTATTTTGTATATATTCTATTATACACATTGTCTCAGGGGATAATATTGTTTTTACCTTTGTATCTCCAGTGCCAAAGCACAGTACCTGATATGCATGTAGTAGGTGCTTAATAAATGCTTGTTGATTGTTTGCTTATCCTGACAGGGCAACATTTTTGCCTGATAGCTTGCTATAGGACTGCCCTAGGCTGAGGGCCTTTGCTGGAACTTCCCATGGGATCAGATTTTTCATGGAATTCACCAGGCCTTTGGCTTAGGAATTCCTCTTAAAATATCGATCTTGCCAATAATTTATCTCTGGCCTAAGGCAGCAAGTCCAGGCCTTTTTCTTTTTCTTTCCTCTCAACTAAAAAATTGCAGAGGATTTATTATACAGTTGTTAAACTTATCCACAAAGAAGACAAAATTAGCTCCGTATGACAAGCAATTCATGGCATGCAGTCAAGCAAATTTATTACAGGCCAGGTAGACCTTGCATTAAAAAATGGAATGTCCCTTGTCAGGGAGATGTCTGATGGTGACAAAGGCCCTTTATCACATGGCAAAACTAAGAGTCTTACATCAGAACTGATATAGTCCTTCTTAGGGTGAAGGCTTTTGCCAGGGACCCAAAAAGGTTTCAGTTTGGCCCTTGTGGCAGAATGGAAGTCAATTTATGATGCTAAGAACAAGAACCTGACTTTTTTTTTTTGATGAGCATCAAGGTTTTCTAAGTTCAGAGACTGCCATATTCAATTCTAAATTTTCTGACCCCACTCCACACCCTCCCACTACTGCTATGGTACCTGGCCACCTGAGGGCACCCTCCTTCCCTTCTCCCTCTTCTGCCAAGTTTATTCTATCTACTAAGTTTATTCTAAAAATTCATCTACATGGTGAGGAGCTTAGCAATTTATTTACAATCTATCTTCTTCTGCTTTCTTTGCTGTCTCTGTGCTTAAATAAGGTTCTGCTATGGTTTTTTTTTAAACATTACAATAGTCTACATTTCTGCAGCATTTTAAGGTTTACAAAGTATTGTCAACTTAACACCCCTGTGAGATAGAGAGTATGTGTTGTTGTGCCCATTTGACAGATGAAGAAACTGCTTAGGAGGCTAAAATAGCTTGTTCACATAAGTCATATAGCAAGCAAGTGCTGGAACTGGGATTTGAATGTAAGTTCTTTGGATTCCAAGTCTAGCTCTAATGCTCTTTGTATTAAGCCATGATGCTGCCATGGTCATGGTGCAGGTGGTGGTGTTCTAAAACAAGTCACAGTATCTTTGGTGGGTCTTTTTTTAAATTCTACTATCTTCTGCTTGTGTCACTTCATACAATCCATTCCTTGTTTCTTTATAGTCATCAAATCTGTCATTTTATAATAATATACCATTGTTGATATAATTATTCATCCATTCCTCCGTGGGAAGACATAGATATTGTTTCCACCTTCATGCCATTATAAACAAAGCAGCTAGGTTTGTTTTTGTCCTGAAAGTTCCCTTTCCCTATTTAACAGCATCCTCAGGGCGTGGTCCTAGAAATGGCATTGTTGGGTCATTTGGTATCAGGAGTGGTTGTTTAAACTAGTTGATACTGCCACATTGGGGGGTAGGGCTGGATTGGGGGCACATACTTTGCTTAAATGACCAGCTAAATGAACTTTCCTCTGTCCCTACCAGTGCTCCAGGCTGTGAGACGGATCAATAGAGCCATCCAGAGAGGGCTGGCAGCAGATACAGTGAGGGAACTCATGTGCCCTGAAGCCCAGTTGCCTGAGGTGTACCCCTTTGCTGAATCCATGTACCAGCAGGAACTAAGTTTGATTCAGCAACAACAAGAAAGGGTGAGTCACGAGAAGGGGATGCAGGGTCTCCTGACCACTGGACAGATTATGGATAGTCATGGGATACCTCTGCCCATTACTAGAACAAAAATCTTACTGATTTAATAAAATCTAACCCCTAATGTAACACTAGTACCCCATTTAAGATCTGAAGGGAAGAAAAGGGACAGCCCTAATCCTTGGGGGAGATTCCACTTCTCCAGAGCACAGACACAGGAACAAGATCCAGCAGGCCAGAGTTCTACCTGTGGTGGGGGATGGAAAAGCCTGGAAGGAAGGGAGAAGAGCAGGGGTGGGAGGGAGTTGGGGGGTGTTGACTGGGGGAAGACTAGGATTCAGGGAGTCCAGTGGATAGGGCATTGAATCCAGAGGATTCTAATGGAAGGCTGGAAGTTTGGGGGAGGGCAGAAGCAGGTTGGGCCAGGACTGGGGGATGTACACATACTGCTAAAAAGAAAGAGCCAGTGTGCAATGGAAATGGAGGCTAGTGAGATGTGAGATTGTATAGTAGCAATAAATGTCACTTATATATAACACTTGAAGGTTTGCAAAGCATTTTATATGTGTTATCTCATTTGATCCCCACCAGAATCTGGGAGGTAGGTACGTTTGTTATCCTCATTTTACAGATGAGGAAACTGAATCTGAGAGTGGTTAAGTGGTTTAGTTAGGGTCATCCAGCTGGTAATCGCCAGAAGCAGGATTTTAACTCAAGTCTTTCTAATTCCTATCAGCTTGGGGTGGGGATTACCCTCAAGGCTGCCAATTTGTCAAGGAGACTTTCATGCTTCTTTTCTAGGAACTGGCTCAGGAGGAACTCTTTGTGGCTTTGGAGATGCTCTCTGCTGTTGCCCTGATTAATCGGTACCTGGAGGCAGGAGATGCTGGGGGCTTCTGGAACAGTCTGGGGAGCCCAGCTTTGGGCCTAGCTGAAGTGGATGGAGAGAATGCCCAGCGGTAAGCAAGGCATAGAATAGAGCCTTTAAGATCTGAGGGTTGGGAGAGAAGCAGGCAGCTGAAATGAAAATAATGATATATCTCCATGGTACTTTTAAGGATTACAAAGTGCTTTCCTTATAGCTTTGTGAGGTCAATAGTGCAAATATTATCAGACCCATTTTGCAGATTATCCATCCATCCATTGAAAAGCATTTATTAACTGCCTAGTAGGTGAAAAGAGGGCAGCTAGGTAAGGGAGGCCAGTCTGTCAGGACTGTCAGAGTATGGAAAGGGGAGGAAAGGACAGACTTAAAAGAATGATCCTTTTGGACTTTGGCAAGTTTGCAGGTCCTTAGCACCAAGAAAACAAGATTCTGAAGTAGTCCATGTCCTAGGAGCAAGTCCATGATCTTTGACTTTGAAAATGACCTTCTGTGTTAGACTTGAGGTCTAGACATCTCTGCTCCAGCATGAAGCCACTACGTGTGCTTCCCCTCAAGAAGCCTGTGGGAAAGAGAAGGAGACGTAATCTGATTGTCCCCTTGACTGTGGGGCTGGTGGAAAGATAGTAGATAAGTGGAAAGATGGTGGATAGTGATAAGATGACTGGATCCTGGATTCAAGTGCTGGCAGTGAGATTTAGTACTTATGAAATCTTTTCACCTCTGAACCTGTCTTCTCATCTGCAAAATGAGGATACCAACACTTGTTCTGTCTACCTCCTGGGGTTGTTGTAGAGAAATCACTTTGTAACCTTTAAAGCACTTAGATAAAATTTAAGTGATTACTATTTTTAGCCTCTTCTTTGGGAGGTAAAATCCTCTGTCTCTCCTCAGTGCTGTGAGATCCCAAATCTCCCAATTTACCTTGTCTTTCCTTAATCCTCAGTTATTTTGATGCCCTGGAAAGGCTGTGGCAGGAACGGAATGGGGCCGGGACCTTCCTAAGCTGGAATGACCTGCAGACCACTGTGAACCAAGTCAACGGTCAGGTCCAGGAGGAGACCGAGAGTGAGTTGGGCCTTAAAAGGGGTGGATCATGTCGGGGGCAGACTCACAACCCCCAGTGCTGGTCTAATTACAATGGTTTTTGTTTGCTATGCATTCTAATCCCAGAGTGCAGCCTTGGCTCCTCTTCCTTAGCAGCCTTTTCTGTTCCACCAGAGATCCTTGCAGTCAGTCTCATCAATGAGGCCCTGGATCAGAGAAAACCAGAGAAGACCTTGACTGCCCTACTGTTACCTTCTGCTGGCCTGGATAATGTCAGTCTCCCTGTTGGCCCCCTGTACCACCATGTCCTGACATCTGCCAAGAGAAAGAAGGCCCAGGTAGGCTTGAGAATTATCTAGGTCACACAGTGGAAAATGCTATCCACCTACAGAGAGAACTGATGCATTCTGAATGCAACAGACCTTTCCCACCTTGTTTGCAAAATAAATTTTTACTAAAAAACAAAATGCAACATAACACAATTCTGCAAAGTTGTGACCAGATCATTAAGAAAGTATTTTCCTAGTAGGATTTATTTTAAGTCTTGATAAGCTCAGAATTAAATATTAACACAAATACTTAATTTTTTTGAATTCTTGTGGCTAGTATGACTTTTAAAAGTGAAGTTTACATTTCCATTCTTTTCAAAGTAACAAAATAATTTCTTCTCAATTAATTTTAGTTTTCAACATGCACTTTTATAAGGTTTTGAGTTCTAAATTTTTCCTCCCTCCCCATGTCCAAGAAGGCATGCAATGTGATATATAGGCTATACACGTATGATCGTATGAAAGATATTTCCACATTAGTCGTGTTGTAAAAGAATCAGAACAGAAAGGAAAACCACGAGAAAGAAAAAAGAGGAAAATGTACGTTTCAATCTGCATTTAGACTCCATGGTTATTTCTCTGGATGTGGATATCATAAATCTTTTGGAATTATCTTAGATCATTGTATTGCTCAGAAGAGCTAAGTCTAACACATTGTTGCTGTTAACGTGCACAGTGCTCTCCTAGTTCTGCTCACTTCACTCAGCATCAGTTTGTACAAGTCTTTCCAGGTTTTTCTGAAATCCATCTACTCATCATTTCTTATGGAACAGTAGTATTCCATTACATTCATAGCTTCTTCAGCCATTCCCCAATTGGTGGGCATCCCCTCAATTTCCAATTCTTTGCCACAACATAAAGAGCTGCTATAAATATTTTTGTGCTTGTGGGTCCCTTTCCCTTTTTTATGATCTTTTTGGGCTACAGACCTAATAGTGGTGTTGCTAGATCACAGTTGTATAGCCCTTTGGGCATACTTCCAAATTGCTTTCTAAAATGGTTAAATCAGTTCACAACTCCACCAGCAATGCATTAGTGTGATGCATTAGTGTTCCAATTTCCCCACATTGTCTCCAACATTTATCATTTTCCTGTTTTGTCATGTTAGCCAATCTGATAGATGTGATGTGATGTGATAACCTCAGAGTTGAAGCATACTTTTAAAAAAAACTTTATTTTTTTGTTTGTGTTTTCTTTTGCAACATGGCTAATATGGAAATATGTTTTGCATGACTGCATATATAATCGATTAGCAAATTGCTTGCCTTCTCAAGGAAGTGGAAGGGTTGGAAGGGAGGGTGAGAATTTAGAACTGTCTTAGAAAGGGAATATTGAAATTTTAAAAAAAACTGGGAAATATTTAATGAAATAAAAATATATTTTAAAAAAGAATTATCTAATTTACAACAATGACTGAGCATTCATTGTGGACAGCACCCCATCCTAGACAGTGGGAGAATAAAAGGAGAAAAAGAGGTGCCCAAAGGACACAGAGAGACAGGAAAGCAGCATGATGCCATGGGTTCAAATACCGGCTTTACTGTCTAATTGTATGACCTAAGCTAAGTCACTTATCTTCTCTCTCCCCACCTGTTTTCTCATCTGGGAAATGAAAGGCCTGGAACAAATAGTCTCTTAAAGTCTGTGTCCTGTAATCCCAGAGGAAGGAGGGGAGACATTGGAAGGAACTTGGAGTGGCTTCCCAGTGGAGGAGAATATGGAAAGAGCAGGGTGGGGAAGGAGAAAGGAGCTAAGCAGGAGGTAGGAGTCAGAGAGCATGACAGGCACAGGGAACAGCTTAAAGATTGGGGGAAGGGTCTGAGCCAAGCTGGAGTGGTGTTCTCTCCTGGCAGAATGTTTGGGGCCCAGAGGAGATGATGCAGGGTAGAAATCCTCAAACCAAACTCAAGAGGTAGGACCTGATCCAACAGGCAAGAAAGAATCATTATAGATTCCTGAAGGAGGGAATTTTTTGTGTTCATGTGTTATGTTGAAGAATACAATTTCTTTTTTCCTTATGAACTTTACTTTAAAAAAAAGAATTCAGTAAATATTGAACCCCTATAATTTAAAAATTTTTAAACAGTAAGATAAGAATAACTCATACATCTACAGTGCTTAAGGTATACAAAAAGCTTTCTTCACCACAGCCCTGCAAGTATGTGGTACTATTATTCCCATTTTACAGCTGAGGAAACTGAGGCTGGGGATGTTAAGTGATTTGCCTGAGGTCACATATCCAGTAAATATTTTTAATCCAGGTCTTCTGAAGCTAGTCTATTATTTGTTCCAAATTCTACCCCCACAATAACATACTAAAATAGCAGTTCTTACCTTTTTTTGTTGCATGGATCCCTTTGGCAGACTGGCAAAGCTTATGGACCCTTTCTTAAAATAAGGTTTGTTTGTTTTTTAAATACATAATTGAAGGAAATGCTAAATGTTCATTAGAAGGTAGTAAAACTAAAAGATATAAATTTTTTTCCCATCCAAATTCAAAGATCCCTGCTCAAGAATCCCTGTTTTGAAACATTTCAGTCCTTAATGATTATGTTTGAATATCAGTAAATGTATTCCTAGTTCTGGAAAGGTCTTGCTTTATGGAATAAATGTTTTATTTATAGAAATTACAGAATTGTAGATTTAGACCTACAAGGGGCTGCAGAAGCCAAGTAGTCCCATTCCCTCATTTTACAGTTAAGGAAACAGGCCCAGGGAAGTTAAATGACTTGGCCAAAGTGACACAGATAGTGTCAGAAGCAATATTTGAGCTCAGTTCCTCTGTCTCCAGAGGTAGTGCTGCAACACAGGTGGTGTATGTGTGTAGATCTTT
This sequence comes from Bettongia penicillata ogilbyi, assembly GCA_023548195.1. Taxonomy (NCBI): domain Eukaryota; kingdom Metazoa; phylum Chordata; class Mammalia; order Diprotodontia; family Potoroidae; genus Bettongia; species Bettongia penicillata. The sequence goes on along the minus strand of JAJHZJ010000850.1, from coordinate 2,905,704 downwards.
CCTTCTCCTTGTGTGACATTCTTTACACTGGCATGTTCTATTGAGGTGAGCTATCATTCCCCAGCTGTTGATTATTTATTCAGTTTCCAGTTTTTCCCACATTACAAATAACATAACTATAAAAATCTTTATAGAGAAGAGAACTTAAAGTGTGGTAGATAGAATATGGAGAGAAGTTTCTCTGAGAGTCTTTAAGACTGAGTCTGAGATTCACCTCTGACACATAATAATAAAGCCAAAGTTTTAAATAATAGTAAAAGTTAGTATTTATGTTGTATATTAAGATTTTCATAGTGCTTTATAGATATTCTCTCTTTTGCTCTCTATACCATCCCTGGGAGGTAAGTGCTGTTATTATCTTCATTTTATGATTGAGGAAACTAAGGCAGATGGGGTAACTTGACCGGGATCATACAGCTAGTCTGAGCTTGGATTTGAACTCAGGTCTTCCTGACTTCAGCTCTAGTACTCTTACCAGGGCCTATTAGTTGTATGACCCGGGGCAAATCACTTCAACCTCTCAGTGTCCCGGAAAAATCCTTGAGACTGAATTATAGGATAATTAGGTTCTGAACCACTTTGAGGGAGTTTCTGCTCTGTTGTCCTAATAGAAAGCACAAGTCTGGACATAACCAGCTGCTACCACCCTACCCCCCATTCCCAATAAAGTTGGTTTTTAGATTTGTTTTGCATACATTTAGATGTGTCCTTGTTGTCTCCCCTAATAGAATGTAAGATCCTTGAGAACAGGGACGATTTCATTTCTGTCTTTGTATCTGCAGTATTCAGCACAGTGTCTGGCCTGTAAAAGGTGTTTAATAAGTTTTTCTTAAACAATTAGAGTATTATCCCAGTGGTAGAATTACAAGGTCACAAGAGATGGTCAGTTATCCATCTTCCTTTTGTGTGAAAAGATCAGTGGTTTTTCTCACCACCAGAAGGATCCATCCCCAAGACATGAATTTATATTTTGGCCACAACAATTCTTAAAATTGTTTAGAAAGGTATGGATAAGGTCATGATCTTTGGGGTAGAAAGGATACCCACAATAATAGTAGACCTTTGGAAGTATTATTCCTTCATTTTGACATGTCTCGAGCAGTCCTCATTAATTTTTATCCCAAATTTACTCTTCTTTTGAACTTCAAGAATTTCTGCTCAGGGCACCACCATCCTCTTCCAGTCTCCCAAGTTCCCAACTTGGATCATTCTTGACCCCCACCCTCTCCCTCATCCCATAGAAGTTGCTGAGGTTGCCTTCATTTCTACCTCCACATCTCTTACAGGCGTTCCCTTCTCCCTACCCACGAAGTCGCCACTCTATTTAAGGCCTTTAGACCTCTCACCTAGACTATTACAATCACCTTCTCGCTGGTCTCCCTGCCTCCAGTCTCTCTCCACTCCTATTTTTCTTCCACACAGCTGCCAAAGTGATTTTCCTAAAGTGTACTTCTGACCATGTCATTCCCCTTTTCAATAAAGTGCAATGGCTTCTTATGACCTCTGGGATCAATATAAACCCTTCTCTTCGGCACTCAAAGCCCTTCATAACCTGACCTCAGACTCCCTTTCTGGACTTGTCAGACATTATTCCTCTTCACGTTGAAGTCAGCTTTCTTCCTGGGATTGGTATGCATCATCCCACTTCCCTGTCCCCGTGCCTTTGTACTCCGCCCCCCTCCTCACTTCCAACTCATAAAACCTCTAGTAAGATTCAGCTCAATGGCCACTTTGATCCTCCCCCACCCAATCATCTTGTGTCTGTTTTTATATCCCTATGTATGTGTACTTATCATCTTTCCCTGTGGAGTATCAGCTCCCAGAGGACAGGGACTGTTTTGTTTCTCTCTCTTTATATTCCTAGCATCTAGCACTGTGCCCAGCACAGAGTAATGGCTTAAGTGCTTGTTGATTGATGAATTGATTTTTGTTTTGCTCCTAATAACCTGTAAAACAAAGAAGTGGTGCAAGTGTTGTTCCCATCCTACAGCTAGGAAAACAGAGTCTTAGTGGCTGACCCAAGATCACTTAGATGGACCCAGCTGTCCCAGTACTAAGCCCAGCACACCTTCCAATACTAATAGGCTTTCTGATTGCTCTCCAGAAAGCATGTTCATTTGCAAAGTCACCAGTGCCCAAGGCCACCTGTTTCCCCAAACTAGCAGCTAACCAAGCCTTTTATCGTCGGTATTTATTTTTGCTATTTTGATGTGTGTGAGGTTTTAGCTTCTTTAAGCATGTGTTCACAATTTCTGCTTCCTCTTTGTTGAATGGCTAGTTAAATCCTTGCACCCTTTAAGAGGACGACACTGCTGGCTGTGGGTAGGATGGTAAGAGGAGTAGGGATAGAAGGTCCAGGTCAGGTCAGAGTGACCAGTTAACCCTGTGGGGTGCGTGTGTGTGCACGTGTGTGTGTGTGGTGTGTGTGTGTACGTGTGTGTGGTGTGTGTGTGTGTTTTCAGGAGAATTCTTGTAAAATTGGGGGTCCAGACTGGCCCCTAATCTTTCTTCCTCTCTAACCTCTACTCTAGGTAACAAAGGACCCTGGAGCTGTGCTATGGTTGGAGGAGATCCGCCAGGGAGTGGCCAAAGCTAATCAGGAGACAGAAGCTGCTCAGAAGAGTAAGGCTAAGGGAATTATGCCCGTTCCTAGCCCATTCCATTCCTCTTTTTTTGTCCATCTCCTGAGAGGAGGCAGACTGCCAAAGCAGAAAACCTCTTGGCTGAACTATAGAAGAGACTTTGATGGTCAAAGGGATGAGAGAATCCTTTTTGTCAGCCCCTCTCTGCTGCCTCACTTGTCCTCCCCGACCTCCTCATCTATCACTCTAAACATTGGCACATGCCAAGAGCATATAAGAAATCTTGTGATGGGCCAAAAAAAAATCTCCCTGCCCCCCATTTTTTTTCTTCTTCAGCCTTTGGGTCGGGTTCTGGTGGGACTCTGCCCCCAGAGTGTGCTTCAGAGTTCATTCTCTCAGGTGAATGAGATGAGGAGGAAAGCAGAGAGGGGGTTCAGTCAGCAAATATTCATCAAACGTCTGCCGTGTTCAGAGTGCAGGGTTAAACATTGAGGGGTGGGAGACGGTCATGACCCAGGCCTTGTTCTCAAGAAGCTCATAACTTCTGGAAGTACTGTTTGAAGCCATAGAAATGTTACTGTCAGGGGCATAAATGAAGGCTTTATCACAGAAGTGGTGTCTAAGTGGGTTTTTAAAGAGAGGGTGGATGAGGATCGCACGTTCCTGGCACAGAATAGGTGCTTAATAAATGTTTATTGATTGATCTGTTCCGTGGCCAAAAAGATGGAAGGAGAGTGTTTTGGGGAACAGGGAATTAGTCTAGTTTGGCTGGAGTATAGACTATATGAAAGTATATGAAGTAGAACTAAGGTAAAGCCAGTGCAAAACCCGGTGCATGTCTCCTCTTGGAGTATGTCCTTTGCATCCACCGTCCTTCACACAGCATGACCTATATTTAACAGATTTATTTATGACTCAGATAGTCATACAGGAGATGCTTATCAAATTTGCTGGTGACACAGTGTTGGTAGGTACAAGTTACCGTGTTAAATGAAAAGTCAGGATTCACAAAGTTCTTTATCGTTGAGAACCCTGAACTGAATCTTTTTTTATTTGGACATGTGATTTCATCTGTGCAAGGGACTCCCAGTTTTGAAGCTCTCTACTAAAGTTTGGTAACTTACAGTCATAGTTTCCTGGTACTGAGAGGGTAAGAGACTCATCTGTAGTTAAAGTTAGTATGTGTCTGTTTATTCAGCTCCTTGAAGGCAGAGCCAGAGCATCCCTGTGAATTGAGGCTTCTCTCCTACATGACCTCTCCACCTTGTTTTCTGCTAGCGCTCCAACTTGGATTCCCTACTCCATTCAAGGAAACCAACCCCGGGTTCCTTCCTCATGCCTTGCCTTGTAACCCCATCAGATGCCAGTAGTCATTCTTTCTTCTTGAGGTGCCTGCTTCTCCTTTATGTGTCTACTTCCATTAATACCCTCCTTCCTAATTAAGTTCAACATTGTCTTCCTGCAGGGATTGATGCACGACTGATAGTGTCCCTTCCCCGTCCCACTGTATCTCTTCTCTCTCGCCTCTCCCACAGCCCAGAACAGCATGCTCCTTGGTGAAGTTCCCCAAGAACTAATTGACTCTTTTTCTCTCATATTCTGCCATCCTAGTGGCCCTTGGGGTGGCTGCCATCAACCAAGCCATTAAGGAGGGGAAGTCAGCCCAGACAGAACGAGTATTACGTAACCCAGCTGTGGGCCTCTACGGGGTGGTCACCGAATGTGCCAGTGACTACCAGAAGGCATTGCAGGATGCTATGGAAAGGAAGACACAACCAGGTACCAGTCCTTTTCCCTGCCTCTTCCCATTCCTCCTCACCCTCCTTTTCCCTCCTACCTCCCCATCTCTTCAAATTTCTCTGTCCCTGCTCCCTTTTTCCATGGCTTCTTTATAGGAAACAAGCTCTTCTGGGTCCAGCATCTGATGAAGGATGGCATTGCCTACTACTTCCACCTGCAAACTTTCCAGGGGACCTGGGAACGCCCTCTTGATTGTATCCTAAATACTTCCCACCTCACTCGTGAAGAGATCCAGGTTAGTGGGAACAGAGGCTAAAACCTCCTGACTTGGCTGTTGATTAGTTACAGTCATAATAAGCCACTCCTAGTGAGGTTCCCAGTGTCGTTCCTGGCCACTTTTAAGGATCAGGAATTCACCACAGCCTTCTGTGGTTGCCTCCCCTACCCTAAAGTCAGGTAGCATGGAAACTGGAAGTGTGGGTCCCCAGGGAGATCCCTAAGAATTTTAGACTCAAGTAGCCTGGCTAGAGAAGTCAAAAGAGTTGTGTAATGGGGAGCCCTGGACTCTGAATCACTGAATCATCCAGTCTGACCCTCACCTAAACAATAAGAGCTGGTCTGAAGAACTCAAGGGAGGAGGAGGCCATTCCCTCTCTGAGGCAGCCCCTTGTACTTTGGGATAGAACTGATGGCCAACAGGCACTCTCATTCACATCAAGCCTAAATTTGTCTCTTGGTTCCTTCTATCAAACATTGCCCTCTAAGACTAAGCAGAGCCATCCCAGTTCTCCTTCCATGTGACGGCCCTTCAGATGCTTGAAGGTAGCTCTCCTGCTCCCCTAACTGTTCCCCCTCTCTGACATCCCCATATCTGTGGACTGATCTTCATACAGCTTGATCTTAAGGCCCTTGGCCATGTCCTGACTGCTATCTTCTGGATGCTTTCCAGATTAGCAGTAGCTTTCCTAAAATGGGGTGCCCACGTTAGGATTTGCCTCTTTCCACTCCCTCCCCTCCAATCCTCTCCCGAAGCCTCCAGGGCATAACTGACCTGGATTTCTTCAGGTGAGGTGGGAGTTATTTTTCATATTCATTATTTCACATAGCACAATAATATTCTGTTGCATTCATATGCCACAGTTTGTGTAGCCATACCTCAAATATTGGGCACCTACTTTGTTTCCAATTCTTCACTACTACAAAAAAAGTGCTGCTATAAATATTTTTGTATTTTATTTTGGGCTTAGTCACTAAAACCTCAGAACTTTTTTCTGATGAACTTCTGTCTAATCCTACCCACTTCCTCCATCTTGTACTTATAAAGTTAATTTTTTTAAGCAAGTAAAAGACTTTTCATTTGTCCCCATTTAATTTAATCTTCTTAGATTTGGTAGTATGATATAATAAATAGAGGCCCAAATAGAAAATATTAATCAAGAAGATCTGAGTTCAAATTCTGTCTGTAGATACATACTAACTGTAACTGCAGTCAAGTCTTTTAACCTTTCAGTATCAGGAAACTGTGACTATAAGTTATCAAAGAGTTGCTTTGGTAGAGAGTTTCCAAACTGGGAGTTCTTTGCACAGATGAAATCATAAAGAACTTTTTGAATCCTGACTTCTCATTTAACATTCTAACTTGTACCTACCAGTATTGTGTCGTCTGCACATTTCATAAGCATCTCCTCTATGACTATTTGAGTCATAAATAATCTGTTAAATAATATATGGGTCCAAGTATAGAGCCCTGAAACACTGCTAGAGACCTTTCAAATTTACATGGAAACAATAAAAACTATTAACTAGGCCCAGCTATTCAACCACTTTCAAGTCTATCTAAGCATATTGTAGTCTCCAGCCTTGACCTTTTCCATTAAAACAGCATGTGGAATTTTTGTCATGCTTTATTAAAATCTGGGTAAACTGTAACATTTTCCTGACTGACTAGTCTAGTAACCCTGTCAAAAAGGATCTGAGGTTAGTCTGGCGTGACTTGTTCTTGATGAAGCCAGCTGACTCTTTGTGATCACTGCTTCCTTTTCTAGTTGTTCACTGACCATCCCTTTAATAATACATTGTCAAATCTTGCCAGGAATTGAAATCCATCTCATTAGCCTCCATGGGGCTATGGATTCCATTCTCTTCCTTTTTTTGAAAATAGGAGTTACACTTGCCCTTCTCCAGTTCTATGATGACTCCCATTCGCTTCTTTCAAAGATCATTGACATAGGTTCAGCAATCACATCTGCCAGTTCTTTTAGTATCCTCAGTTTTAGATGATTGGGAGCCTGGTGACTTGAATTCATCTAGGGCAGCGAGGCACTTTCTTATTATTTACCTCCTTATCTTAGGTATCAACTCCCTCTCTGTCATATTTTTTTTTCTCACTTTTAGTCCAAAGGTCATTCTCCTTGGTAGAGAAAACAGAAGTGAATTAAGAATGGAGCAATTCTGCCATCTCTCCACCCTCTCTTACGGTTGGCCCATCTGTTCTGAGCCACTGGTCCTCTTCCTCCTTAAGAGTGCCTTCTTTTCTCCAAACATTTGGTTCTTAGCCTCCTTTACCAGCCTAAGTGCATTCTAAGCATTAGCACCTCTGATGATCTTCAGGTCATGATTTTGCTGTCTTCCTCCATTACTTGCCTTCTCATGTTCTGTACATATTTTTTTAAAAAACCCAAATTGGTCACTGAGTTCCCTGTGTGTTTCTGCATTAGGCTGTTTAGACAGCTTCCTCCTTTCATCCTCTTTTCGTGTCTTTGGAATTTCACTCCGGAGAATTTATCATCCCTCTTGAGCTAGCTCTCTCTGTAGGACGTTAGTCTGTGACTTCCTGTCTGTTCTTCTGCCTTACCGTTTGGAATCTGCTCTCTCGAAATTTGATGACAAACTGTGCTTTGTTCTTATTCTCTATCATCAATTCTAAGATGGAGTGCTCACTTCCCTACAAGGTTCTCACCGTTTCCATCCCTAGAAACTAGTTCTTCCCTGTCGGTGAGGTTCAGATCTAGAACAGATATTCCCCCTCATTGTTTCATCCACCTTTGGAAGGATGGAATAGTCAGAAAGGCAAGCGCAAAGGAAATATGTTTTGCATGACTTCACGTGTATAATAGATATATCACTTGTCTTCTCAAAGGGTGGAAGAGAGAGGGAGGAGGGAGATAGAGAATTTGGAACTCAAAACTCTTCATTATAATTGGGAAATATTTAACAAAATAAATAAAAATATATTTTAAAAGTTATTAGCTGCTCTTCTCTGGGCAGAAAGAGTGTTAATAGATGTCCAAGTAATTGAATCCCCCATCACTATCATATGTGTCTATGCCAGATTTGTGACCTAGTTCTCACACCTCTCCTCCAATTCTTCTTTCAGCTTGCCTTCTTCTGGAAGCTAAACCCTTACAAAGCCAAATTTCAACCATAACTCCATCACTTATTAGCCATGTGACCTTGAGCAAGTCACTTCCCCTAAACTAGGCCTCCAGTTTCTTAATCTGAAAAATAGTCTAGATAATTTTAATTTTCATTCTAGCTCCAAAGGCAAAGATCCAATGAGTTCTCATGTAATGAAGAAAGTACTATAGGAACGTGAGGGAGGGGAGATAGGCAGAATGAATGGTCAAAGTGATAGGTGGAGGAAAGCAAGATGTTGAGGTGGGAGCTGGCGAGAAAACTTCACCCCTTCCCTGACCATGACCATTCAGTCTAGCTGCCAGATCAGTATAACTCTCTTTACTCTCCATTCTTTTTCCACAGGCAGCAATCACAACAGTTACTGCCACTCGTGACCGACACCAGCTTTGGAGTGCCAATGTTGGCTTTATCATCCAGCTCCAGGCCCGGATGCGGGGCTTTCTTGTTCGGCAGGAGTTTGTTAAGCATTCTCACTTCCTAAAGACACGGCTCCCAGCTATTATCAAGATTCAGGTAGAGTGGTCTTCAAGAGTCTTGGTTTCCCAGACTTTCAGTGTTTTACTCTGTCTTCTATACTGAGTGAAAGCTCAATTGTCTTTCGGTCCCCAAAGAGTTGTTCCACAGAAAATAGAAATCCTCTTCATCTGTGTCAAGGACAAAATGAAAGAAATTGTAGAAGAAGGGATTGTATTTGCGTAACAGGATTGTGGAGAGAGTGAAGTGAGAAAGGCAGAAGAAATTTCTCAAAGTACAGAAACATCTTCTGCCTTTTTCCTTCTTCCCTAAATGTGCTCAAGATTGCTCTTCCGAAAGCTTTCTCAATAGATATCTCGGGCAAGTTACTTTGGTGGGACCAGTCTCACTAAGTGTCATCTTTTCTTAATCCATTATCTTCTTCTTCCTCTCCTTTATCATTCTACATTCCCCTTGGGTCAAGCACTTTGGGTTTCACCTAATAGATTTGTTGACTGTGTTGCGTGAGAGACTTTATTCAGTAGGCATTTACTGATCCTCTCTTCTCATTGCCCAAAGGGCAGTTGGGTGGTACAGTTGATAGAGCACTGGACCTGGAGTCAGGAAGACTTGAGTTCAGGTCTGTCCTCAGACTGACTAGCTGATTTTGACCCTGGGCAAGTCACTTAATCCTGTTTGCCTCAGCTTTCTCATCTGTAAAATGAGCTTGAGAAGGAAATGACAAACCACTCCAGAACCTTTGCCAAGAACACTCAAAATAGGGTCACAAAGATTCAGACACGACTGAATGATAACAACTTCCCATTGCCCACTGAATGAAGTCCCGGTCTCATCTTCACCTTCAAAGCCTCACATAGACCAAGCCTAACCTGCTTTTTCAGCCCTCTTCCCTGCTGCTTTCCTACATGTGATCTGTTCTATACCAAAATAGAAAGAGTTTTGATCTTGGCTCAGTATATGGAGTGATGGGGAGGAAGGGAAAAGGGAAAGAAGGAAATATGTGTGTATATGCATGATGATTATGTGCTTATGTGTGTAATTGTTTGAGTTTATATATGTGTGAAGAAGGTATATACTGTACAGGTATGTGTGAGTGTGATTATATTGAGTGTGTGGTGTTTATGTGGGTTGCTGGTATGTAAATACAGTAGTATAGGTCTGTGGGCATGGAGATATGGGTATATTTGGTATGTGTTATACATCCATCAATCAGTAAACATTTATTAAGTGCCTGCTGTGTGCCAAGCCCTAAGAAATCAAAAAGAGGCAAAAGAGAGTCCCTAACCTCAGGCAACTTACAGTCTAAAGAGGAGGCAACATGCAGACGAATAAGTATAAGCAAACTCTGTCCCAGTTAAATAATAATGAGAAGAAGGAAGGCATTGGGAAGGCTTCATGTAGAAGGTAGGGTTTTAGTTGGAACTTCAAGCCAAGGAGGTCCGTAGTTGGGGTGGAGGGGTACAGGGAACAGCCAAAGAAAAGCCTAAAGCCAAAGAGGGAGTGTTTTGTTTGTGGAACAGCCAAAAAGCCAATGTCACTGGATGCAAGCATATGTGCTGGGGAGTATAGGGTGTAAGAGGACTGGAAAGCCAAGAGAGGGCTGGGTTTTGACAGGCTCTGAATGCCAACCAGAACATTTTGTATTTACTCCTAGAGGCCATAGGAAGCCGCTGGGATTTATTGAGTAGGGGTGAAACATGATATTTTAGGAAAGTCACTTTAGTGGAGAATGAATTAGAGATGGCAGAGGCTTGAGGCAGACCCACCAGGAGCCTATCCAGACGTAATCCAGATGTGGGGGGATAAGGTCTGCACCAGAACGGCAGCTGTGTCAGGAAAGAAGGGGACCTATTTGAGAGAGGTTGCAAAGGTGAAATTGACAGGCCTTGGCAACAGATTAGATATTAGGGGTTGGGGGCGTGAGAGATAGTGATTAACCCAGGCTGACTCCAGAATTTTGAACCTCAGGGATTGGGAGGATGGTGTTGTCCTCTATAGTAACAGGGAAAGTAGGAAGTGGGGAGGGTTTAGGTGAAAGATAATGATTTCGTTTTAGATATATTCAGTTCAGATGTCTACTGGGCATCCAGTCCAAGCTGTCTGATAATATATACCAATGTTTTAATGTGTATGTATGTGTGTATGTGTGTGTGTGTGTGTGTATACACACATATATAGGTGTGTGTATATATATATATATATAAATATACACATATTTATGCGAGTTGTGTATATGAGTGGACATTTCTCTGTGTGTGTGTACAATATAGATATTGTCATGAGAGTGAATAGATAGTCTCTCTGTGTATATGCCATGTGCACATGGGCATGTGGAAGGGGGAATAGATAACACCCTGTGAGAATACCACATGCCTGACTGATTGTGTTTGGATGAGTGATTTCTCTTGGTGCTTTTGTAAGGATGTATGGTGTTTGTGTGAGGGAGAGCAGTATGGTGGAAAGATTGCTGGGCTGTTTATGTCCTATATTCCCTTGAGCAAGTTATTTAACCTTTCTTGGCCTCTTCTTATACATAAAATTAGGGGGTTTTGTTCCACGATTCCTAAGGCCCCATCCAGTTCTTAATCTATGCATCTATTGAACCATGTTCTTATGGGTATTGGTTTGTGTATCTGTGACACTGGTGGGTGATTAGGACACGTAAAGTAGAATTGGATCAGGTTTCACAGGGATACATATAAACCTTGTGTTCCTTTGTCCTTTGACCATTCACCCTGTATTAATCCTCAGTATGTCTACCATAATTAACCTTTTCCCTTCCTAATATAGGCTTAGTGGCGGAAGTTAGTAGACCATGCACAGTGGGCCTTCTACAAATTTTATATTGTCCAATCTTAGTTGAGTTCTCACTGCTAAGTGGCAGTGCCTTCATTCATCTCTCTCTCTCTCTCTCTCTCTCTAAATATATATATATATATATATATATATATATATATATATATCACACTCCTGTGTCTCCTTCAAAACTCTTCTCAGAAGTCACCTCTTCTATAGAGCCTTCCCTGATTCACTGCAGATTTTCCTAGAGCATTTTGTCTGGATGGCTCCTTTACCCTATTACTCCCTGCTTTGTAGCAGATTTATCTGGGTCCTTCTTGTGCTTCTCCTATCTCCTCCAACCATCTCAGTAGAATGTAAGTTCCTTGAGACCATGGATTCTCGTTTTCACCCTTATCCCAGTGCCTAGCATAGCACTAGGCATATAGTAGTCACTTAATAAATGCAGAATTTGAATTCGGAAACATGCAGATTCTCAGTCTTCTCCAGTCTGCACCCTGATTCCTGAGCATCTAAGATAGGATCTGATTCCATGGGCTGGTTCAGGCTTCGGGAGCGGGGGGGATTGGGGACAGGGGAGATGATTTCTTTTCTCTCCCAATTTGCAGGCTCATTGGAGAGGTTACCAGCAGAGAAAGATCTACCAAGAACGGGTGAAGTTCTTAAAAGCAAATGTGGCTTCTGTGATGAAGGTACTCATGGTTGAGCTTCTGGGGACTCCCTTTCTCCCCACAAGAGACCGGCTAGAAGCAGTTTCTTCATTTGCCCTTTTTGCAATGTCTAGAGAAAATGGCTTTATAGTCTGAGCCCTAGGCTGAGAATGAAGAGACAGAGGGACTGACCTGGGTGAATGACTTTGTATAAGTTGTTTAATCTCTGTTAAATCTATTATTGCCCTTATCCTCTTTCTTCCCCATCCCTCTCTGCCTCTCCTAATTATCCAGCCTCAGGTGAGTCCTTCCTTTCTGAGCCCGAGTTTCCTCATTTATAGAATTAGGAGTTGTCCCTTCTGGTCCTTTTATCATGTGTTTCTGTAAAACACTCCATATCCCTTCAAGTTTGGAATCCAGGGGTCCTAAGGAAGTTAAGTGACTTGGTTCAGAGTGACACAGCACATCCATTGATGGAGCTGGGAAATCGAACCCAGACAGTCAATTCTCAGTTATATGCTCTTGCTTCTGCCCCTCACCCAGAGTAGAGAGCAATGCGACTTATGACCAACACTTCTTCTAGCTATTTCTAAGAAGATCTATGTTTCTCTGTCCTTGTTGTAGCCCACTATTATAGGAAGGGGTTCTTAGATTTTCCTCCCTAGGTTACCGAAGGAAATTCAATTCAATAAGCATTAAGCACCTACCATGTGCCAAGGCAGCTAGATGATACAGTGGATAGAGAGCCAGGCCTGGAGTTAGGAAGACTCATCTGTGAGTTCATATCCAGCCTCAGACACTTATAAGCTATGTGACCCCAAGCAAGTCACTTAACCCTGTTTGCCTCAGTTTCCTCCTCTGTAAAATGTGATGAAGAAGGAAATGGGCAAACCATTCCAATAATCTTTGCCAAGAAAACCCCAAATGGAGTCATGAAGAGTCAGACACAATTTTAAAATGACTAAACAACAACATATGCCAAACACTGTTAAAAACCCTGGAGATATAAAAAATTAGCCATGGATAGAAATATGACTGAGAATAGGGGGGAAGGAGGAAGCCAGGCTCTCTAAACATCTATTAGATCTCCATTTAAGTTGTTACTGTTTTATCTGAATTCTGGATGGAGGACATCAGCCTGAGTCTGAGAACAAAAGGCTGCTTGTAGCCCTGATGGGGACAACATATCTCTAATGCTGTCTTTCCCTCCCAAAGATCCAGGCCTGTGCCCGGATGTGGGTGGCTCGAAAGAGATATAGGGAAAGACTACATTTTTTCCAGGAAAATGTAAGTGCTAGCTCTTCATTCTCCCTCTATGTCATCTTTCAACTCATGCAAGAAGAGAAGAGGAGGGAAGGCAGTTACTTTCTTTTTCTTTCTCTGCCCACTAACAGATTAATTCAGTTGTGAAGATCCAGGCATTTTTCCGAGCCAGGAGAGCCCGAGATGACTATAGGATGCTGGGTAAGTTGGTTTGCACTTTAGTGGAAGATGTTATTGTTTATTGTTTTCAGTAGTGAGACCTCTGTGATTTTTAAATACATTACTTTACCTCTCTGGGCCTGATTTCCCTCATCAGACATCACCAGTCAACCTCTCCCTCATTTCTGAGTGTTTCTCTTGATTTAAGGGGAGCTCTTTAGGCAAGAGAAAACACAATCCCAACTCTTGAGAAGCTTCTACTCCTGTGACATAGATTCTGCCTATTATCAGCTGTCATAGCAACGGGCTTAGATTAATAGCCAAGCTGTGTAAAAGATTAATAGATTTTATCCTAATACATTAATGAGCAGACTGTGTCTGCTGTCTGAGATCTAGCCACCTCTGGAGAGCCCCATCGCCAGAGGGTGATCAGGTACTGAATTTTTTCATTCACATAAATGCACAAAGATCATCCATTACTCTCTTATTTTTTTAAGGTCACTAGGTGGTGCATTGAATAGATAAGGTGATGGACTTGGAGTCTGGACTAGCTTCAGATACTTACTAGCTGTGTGTCCCTGGACAAGTCCCATGATGTCTCTACCTCAGTTTCCTGAGTTTGGATTATAAGTGGCTTCTAGATTCCTTTCAGCTCTAAATCTGTAACACTATAAGTAGCCCACCAGGGAATTGGAATTGGGTGGGAAAGGTCATTGGAGGGAACTGTAGATTTGGGGAGAAGTCAGTGAATGGGACTAAAACAGTTGCTTAAAAAACCACTCTGGGCATCTGGGTGTGATGTGGGCACCTTTGTGGAAAGGCTGGACAGGAGGTTCTTGTCATCCAAGTCTGAGGAGGTCCAGAGAGCAAGGCACAGGACTGAAACTTAGGAAGTCAGGAAACTTGGGAATGAACAGTATATATTAGAGATAGGAAGATGTTGCTAAAAAGCTGCGGGGGCGAGGGGATAAGGTGCTGCAAGAATATAAGTTCTGCCTTGTACACTGTAGCAGCAACACTGTGCAATGATCAACTACGATAGACTTAGCTCTTTGCAGCAATGCAATGGTCGAAGACAATTCCTAAGCACTCGTGATAGAAAATGCTAACCACATCCAGAGAAAGAACTATGGAGTCTGAATCAGAGCCAACTATTTTCACTTGTTTTTTTTTCTCATGGTTTTTCCCTTTTGTTCTGATTCTTCTTCGACAACATGACTAATGCGGAAATATGTTTAACATGATTGTACATGTATAACCTATATCAGACTGCTTGTTGTATCGGGGAGGAGTGAAGAAAGAAGAAAAATTGGAACTCAAAATCTTACAAAAATGAATGTTGGAAACTATCTTGTAATTGGGAAAAAATACTATTAAGTGCAAAAAAATCTAAAATATGTATATGTATAGGTATGTGTATATGTGTGTATATGTGTGTGTGTGTGTGTGTGTGTGTGTGTGTGTATTCTGCCAAGGACAGAAAAAGGGAAGAAACAGGTTAATGGTATAGTCAGGGGGGAGAGTGAGGATCACATTTTATGAAAGGGGATTCTATTTAGGGGCATGGAGCTCCCAGACTCCATCTCCACAAAGGACAGAAGGGAATGAGGGGACAAAAGATGGGGCCTGGCGAGACCCTTGAGGAGGGCTCTCCTAGCCTCCATCCCCCTGCCCACCTTGTCTCCCTCCAGTCCACGATCAGCACCCCCCTCTCAGTGTGGTGTGTCGATTCGCCCACCTCCTGGACCAGAGGCAACAGGATTTCTGGGAAGAGGCCGAGCTGCTAAAGCTACAGGAGGAGGTGGTCAGGAAGATCCGGTCCAACCAGCAACTGGAGCAAGACCTCAACCTGATGGACATCAAGATTGGTCTGCTGGTGAAAAACAGAATCACGCTGCAGGTGATGCATCAGAGCCCACACCGTGCCCTCCCGTTCCAGTCTGTCATCATAACGAGAGAGAGTGAGCGTACTATGTGCCAGGCACCTGCTAAGTATGCCTTACAAATATTATCTCATTTAATCTTTACAACAATCTTTACTCCTGGGAGGAAGGTGCTATTACAACCCTCATTTTACAGTTAAGGAAACGAGGCAAGCAGAGGTTAAGTGACTTGCCCTGGAGTCACACAAGTAGTGTCTGAGGCCCAGTTTGGGCTCTGTGCACTATGGTGCCACCTACCTGCTGCAGTAGATAGATCCTATTGATCTACATCACTTGCTGCCATCCTCCTTCAGGGGCATCATGGCATAGCCCTGGATGTACTGTCTCCTAGAAGACCTAGGTTCACAACTGGGCTCCTAGAAGGGAAGTTAATTTTCCCCATTTCTTAAATTGTAAAATCCCCCAATTGTAAAATTGACCATAATAATAAGTAAATAATAACCTTCACCTTGCTATATGCAACTGAATTAGCATCATTATTCTCCGTAGCGTAGGCTGCAGCTTAGACTGGTTCTTGGCCATTCCCTTGCATCCTAGGAGGGGGTCCCTGACCAGTTCATTGCCATCTCTGGATTTCACAAATTCTCCCAGTTTTTCGTTCCACTTTGAAGACTTCTTTGCACAAGGACCTTCTAGTCAAAGCCCTCACTTGCTATTTTGTTCCCATCTATCCTTAGTGGAGATGGAGTCCAGGGAGACGGTTGACCAAAAAGAATCCCTTTTCATACATTATCATTTTCCCTGCCCCTGCCCCCTCACCCTCTTCCTTGCCTCTTGTAGCATAAACTGTTTTCTTTTCTGCCTCCCTTTCCCCAAGGATAGAAGGGGAGTGTGCCATTGTCAGTAGGAGTGACCACTGAAAAGTCACCCCTTCAGCTAGATCTTCACTCTTGATTCTATCCCACTTCTCATCTTGCTGATGAGGCAACTGGGCCTGGAGTCAGGAAGACCTGAGTTCAAATTTGGTCTCAGACTCTTACTGTGTGATTCTGGGCAAGTCACTTAAAACCTCTGTTTGCCTCAGTTCCCTCAGATATCAAATGAGGGTAAATAATGGTAAATAATAATCCTTCCAGGATTTTTGTGAAGAATCAAATGAGAAAATAATTATTAAGTGCTTAGTATAATGCCTGGCATATAATAAGTGCTTTATAGATGTTTATCGTTATTATACTATGAGATAATTGTGAAGTGCTTAGTACCTGGTACATAGTAAGTGCTTTATAGATGTTTATCGTTATTATACTATGAGATAATTGTGAAGTGCTTAGTACCTGACACATAGTAAGTGCTTTATAGATGTTTATCGTTATTATACTGAGATAATTGTGAAGTGCTTAGTACCTGGCACATAGTAAGTGCTTTATAGATGTTTATCGTTATTATACTATGAGATAATTGTGAAGTGCTTAGTATCTGACACATAGTAAGTGCTTTATAGATGTTTATCGTTATTATACTGAGATAACTGTGAAGTGCTTAGTACCTGGCACATAGTAAGTGCTTTATAGATGTTTATCGTTATTATACTATGAGATAATTGTGAAGTGCTTAGTATCTGACACATAGTAAGTGCTTTATAGATGTTTATCGTTATTATACTGAGATAACTGTGAAGTGCTTAGTACCTGGCACATAGTAAGTGCTTTATAGATGTTTATCGTTATTATACTGAGATAATTGTGAAGTGCTTAGTACCTGGCACATAGTAAGTGCTTTATAGATGTTTATTGTTATTATACTGAGATAATTGTGAAGTGCTTAGTACCTGGCACATAGTAAGTGCTTTATAGATGTTTATCATTATTATACTATGAGATAATTGTGAAGTGCTTAGTACCTGGCACATAGTAAGTGCTTTATAGATGTTTATCGTTATTATACTATGAGATAATTGTGAAGTGCTTAGTACCTGGCACATAGTAAGTGCTTTATAGATGTTTATTGTTATTATACTGAGATAATTGTGAAGTGCTTAGTACCTGGCACATAGTAAGTGCTTTATAGATGTTTATCGTTATTATACTATGAGATAATTGTGAAGTGCTTAGTACCTAGCACATAGTAAGTGCTTTATAGATGTTTTTTATTATTACTCTATGAAATAATTGTGAAGCGCTCAGTGCCTGACACATAGTAGGTACTTTATAAAGGTTACCTATCATTTTTGTTAGATGAGATAATAATTGTTTAGTGTTCAGGACAGTGCCTGGCATGTAGTGAGGACTCTTTTAAATGCTAGTTGCTGCCGTCATTCTTACCTCTCCCCACTCTCCCTCCACCCATCAATGCCCCAGGTGTACATCCATGCCTTAAACTACAGCTCTCGGCTGCTAGAAGGTGAGGCTCTGCCTCTGCCCCACCTCCAGCTTGAGACCATATGTTCTGGGCTGGATCTTGAGGTTTCCCTCTCTTTTTCTCACCCCCAGGAGGTTGTTTCACACAGCAAGAAGCTGACCAAGAAGAACAGGGAGCATCTGTCAGACATGATGGTGCCAGACAGGCGGAAAGGATTAAAGTCACTGAGCAAAGAGAAACGGCAGAAACTAGAAGCCTACCAACACCTCTTCTACCTGCTCCAGGTGAATAGAGGACACTGGAAGGAGAAAGAAGCCCCACCCTCTGCCCCCCAGCTCCCTTGAGGGTCAGGGCCCTCTTCCTGACTCTATATGAGTCAGTCTTGCTGGTAATGTAGGAGCCTCATGACCTCTCCCAGTGACCTGAGGTTATCGTATTTGTCCCCCTTCCTGATGAGCCACTGCCTCTCACCTGCCCCAGGTGGCAGTGACATCTCCACCACCTAAGAGGTGCCCCTTTTACCAGTGGTCTCTATCAGCATCTTGCTGCTGTTTACAGCCATTCCTGTTCCTATCCCCTGCAGACCCAGCCCATCTACCTGGCCAAACTGATCTTCCAGATGCCACAGAATAAGACCACAAAATTTATGGAGTCGGTCATTTTCACCCTATACAATTATGCCTCCAATCGCCGAGAAGCCTACCTCCTTCTCCAGCTCTTTAAGACTGCCCTCCAGGAGGAAATCAAGTAAGTGTGACAGGCAGGTGTATGTAAGAAAAACACAAAGCATAACTTGAGACCAATATGAGGAAAGACTTCATGTTGGAAAATAGGAGAACCACTTCCCAACGGAGTCTTTATTTCTGGAAGTCTTGAATAACCAAAATGACCATTTCTTCAGGTGTGAAAATGGAGAACTGGGCCTGGGTGACTCCTCCCTTGTCTTCTTATTCTGGGTCAGGGTGGAGTGGCCATTTGGCAAAGACAAGATATAACACCATATATAAACACATTAGCCAGAAGGAACTTCCCCTAAGCATCAGAAACTTTAAGAGCAAGTTCCTACGGGACTAAGGCCTTAAACAAGGGTCAAAAAGGACTGTAGGATTTTGAGCTGGAAGGAATCTTAGAAGTCATCTAGCCCAATCTCCTCTCATATTATAGATGAAAGAGCTGAAGCCCCCAGGGAAAAATGACTTGCCCAAGGCCACACAGGTAGGAAATAGCAAAGTCATATTTTACAGAACTCTAGGTTTCCCAATGCCAAAACCAGTGTTCTTGCTACTGCCCCATATAGAAGTCAGTTCATGGCACCATACTCCTCACTGGTTCATCTGGAGAGTAGAAAAGAATGTCCCCTTTCATCCTAGATCCAAGGTTGAACAGCCCCAGGATATGGCGATGGGCAACCCAACCGTAGTCAAGCTGGTTGTTAGCTTCTACCGCAATGGCCGGGGACAGAGCGCACTTCGGGAGATCCTGGGAGAGGTGATCCAGAGTGTCCTCGAGGACAGGACACTCAGTGTCCACACTGACCCCATTCATCTCTATAAGACCTGGATCAACCAGATGGAAGCCCAGACTGGGCAGCGGAGGTGAGGAAGCCCAGACAAGTAGGGAGCCAATGGATTGTCTTTTATCACCTTGGTCTTAGGCTACCCAGGTGGGGTGGAACGAAGAGCAAATGACAGTGCTAGTTGGTATAAATTAAATGTCAGCTTTGAGGGAAGAATAAAGAGGGGGACGAGTAGGAAAGGTGGAAATGAGACATCTCTTTAAGGTGATTTTCATGAGATTTATGCAGATGACACCATATGCAAATGTGCTCAATTGCTAAGTTGGTGCATACAAATAATATGTCAGGATTGCTGGGTTGGGGGTATGGATGCTTGTGTACCGCTCTTTGCAGTCTAGTAGGCAAATATAGCCAAATGCCCCATCCAACATGGCTGCCTGACAGAATTGGGGTTTTAATGGCGAAATCTAGGTACAGGTGTGCGTTTAGAGGCCAGATGTATAACTTAGTGAGAGAAGCAAGGTAACCTCATGGGAGTAGGCAACTCAACAGGGTCATGTATACAGGGTGAAGGTATTTCTCAAACTGAAGGGGAAGTGAATCTCTTCTGACCTAGGTGATCTCTTTCCCCATCCTTCAGGCCTGCTCCAGAGCAGACTCAGGGACTGCCAGCTATTCTGGTGTAAAGACACTTCCTTTTAGCCTTGGCTTCCAGGCCTGCCCACTTTGTCTGCTCTCCTTCCTTGTCCCTTTTAGGGCTCATTCCCCAGAATCATCCCCCTTCTCTCTTGCTTTCTGCGAAACCCCTCCCCCATTACAGCCTCTCCTATCTTTTCTAGCCTCTTTTCTTTACTATTGCCTCATCCCCTCTGATTGTCAGGGTTTCTCTGAGCAAGGTCTTACAATTTCAGGTCATCATGTGGATTTGTTTGGGGACTGGATATTTTTGTGATTCTCTGCGATGTAATTTTAGATCATGGAGGTGACTCAGTGACCCAACCCCTTGACTCTCTCTATCCACAGCTACCTTCCCTATGATGTTACCCCTGAGCAGGCCCTGAGTCATCCTGAGGTCCAGAGACGGATGGACATCTCCCTAAGAAGCCTTCTTTCTGTGACGGAGAAGTTTCTTGCAGCTATCACCTCCTCTGTGGACCAGATCCCGTATGTAGGCTCCTAGCCTAGGCAGAGAATTGAATGGGTACAAACTCTATGAGGTCTGAGGTAGGGTAGTCACGGTATGGAGGGACTGCTTAGAAGAGAGGAGCTGGGAAGGATCCTGGAGGAAGAAAGAATTGGGAAGGAAGGGAGGCTTGTGGGCAGCTAGAAAGGGACAGTGTGGGCCAGGAGAGCTTTGGTAGGGATAGAGGAGTCCCAGCATGAGGCAGGAGTAGGCAGGTGTGCCTTAAAGATCCTTCCTGGGGAGTCAGATCCAGGAAACTTGTGGTTTTGCTCATTGCACTTAAGGAAAAGAAAAAAGAGCAGATGGCGGCAGAGAAACATGAGAGAAGAGTGCTTTTAAATTACATGGTGGCAGTGAGGGTGGGGGGAGGAAGAGATACATGAGGATAGACTGAAAACATCAGGACTCTTCAGGCTGGGAAGACAAAGGTTTGGGAGGGGTTAATAGTAACAACAGTAGTCCAGGTTCCCAGAGTGCCTTCCTCACAACCCCCCTGTGAGGTAAGTAGTATATCACTATCCTCATTTTACAGACGAGGAAACTAAGGCAGAGAGATGACATGAATGACTAGAACACCCAGCTAGTAAGTGGCTGGGCTGAGGCTTGAGCCTAGGTCTTCCTGATTTCCCATCCAATCCTCTTTGAACTACACCATGCTGTCTCTCAAGGTTCCTAAAATTATGGCATATATGGGTCAGGTGAGCACTCCCTCCACTTAGCCATCCTTCTGGCCATCCGTTCATCCAGCACTAAGCCTGATACTGTGCTGGGTGGATGATGCTGTGGGTGAAGCAGAAAACAATCCCCATCCTTGAGGAGGTTCTAGTTGAGCTGGAAAGCCAGAATATACATGTTATGTTGGTAAATAGACTAAACCTTGAGCTAGAAGACAAGGGACCTCCTCCTAAAGTGTGGAAGAGACAAGAAGTACACGCTGGTAGTGTCTATCCCCAGAGGTGAGGATAGAGCCTAAATATGGGCTCAGGGAGGGTCCGTAGAAATAAGATCACAAATAGACTCAAAATGAGCTATTAAGGACAATGTGTTACGGAAGGGCAGCTAGGGGGCACAGTGTAGATAGAGCACCAGACCTGAGTTCAAATCAGCCTCAGATATTTACTAGCTGTGTGACCCTGGGCAAGTCACTTAACCCTGCTTGCTTCAATTTCCTCATCTGTAAAATGAGCTAGAGAAGGAAATGGCAAATCACTCCAGTATCTTTGCCAAGGAAATCCCA
The DNA here is from genome assembly GCA_023548195.1 of Bettongia penicillata ogilbyi. NCBI lineage: Eukaryota > Metazoa > Chordata > Mammalia > Diprotodontia > Potoroidae > Bettongia > Bettongia penicillata. The sequence goes on along the minus strand of JAJHZJ010000850.1, from coordinate 2,884,443 downwards.
AATGGGGTCATGAAAAGTCAGACACTATGGAAACATCTGAACAACATTATCATGGAAAGAATGCTGCACTTGAAGTCAGAAGACAGGGGTGTTTCTTGGTTCTAGCTCTAATATTTCTTAGCTGTTTGATCTCAGACAGTTAAGAATGAACTTAGCTTCAGTCTCTACATCTATAAAATGGGATTATAACATCTGTACCTCAGTGTTGTATTTGGATGGATTGATCCATTTAACAAGTATTGATTAAACACCTACAAATATATGTATTAAATACTGTATTCAGCAGCCAGAAATACCAAGACAAAAACAGATCAGCTGACTTCAAGGAGTTTATTTTCTATAGGATCTGTGGTCTCATCCACGTGGGTGTTTCCTTATGTGATGCAGATCTCCACTCATCCACTCCTCATTCTGTGAAGTTCTTGTCTATATTCTCCCATAAATCCTCCATGGAATGTCCACCCAGTGTCCTTGAAGGCCTTCTTGTGGAGTACACTCTCACTTTGTGACTCACTTAATTTCCTTTTCCAATTCCATTTCTCTTTGAATGGTATCCTTTATGCCCCTTCTCTTGTGCATTTCTTCATTGGTGTTATGTCACAATCCCCCCATACCTACAATGCACCACTCTATTGTCTTCTGGGAGACTCACAGCTTTATTCTTTGGAAACTCTCATCTTCTGTGAGTTTTGACCATCTGTCATCACTGGAGAATAAAGAGGTTTTTTTAAAGGTAACTGTCTCAAGAGAAGTCTTGAGGTCATTAAACGCATTGTATAATTTTCTCACTCTTCTATTCAATTCTGGACCTAGTTCATCATTTCTCCCCAGTGTCTGTTCAGAATATAAATATTGAATGAGCCAACTCTTTGGGTTGTCCATCTAACTACATAGAGAACTACATAGTTCAGGCTAGTAGTCATTCTCCATCCACTTTGTTTTTCCTGTGTGCATTGTTCAGCCAAACTCTTTTGAGTGATAATGTGTGTTGTTTGGGTGCTTTTCAGTGTTCTGGGACTTCATTCAATCAGCATAACATTGTCTACAAACAGAAGCATCCAGAGTATCTCACCATCTATAGGAAATCTGGACTCTGTCCTAGATATTCTTTAGGGACCTTTAAGATTTTACTTTAGTTTGGACAACATATCAGCAAACCACAAACGCTGAGATCTTGTCTTCATTCCAATTCTTTCTAGGAATTATGTGACTGTAAAGACCTAGTCTGCTGTAGATTATCATTTGCAAGTTTTCTTTCTCATACCTTCATCAAAGATACCCTCAATACTTGTATGAACTATTCTCATAAAGATTATTTTAGAGATGGGAAACTAGGTATATGGGTCTCTGATTACTGATATTCTCTCAGCCTTTGTTTTCTTAACAATAAGGTTCATGGTTTTTCTCCAAGCGTTTAGTGTATCCTCTCTTTCGGACAAGTATCTGAAGATATTAATAATAGTGTTCCCTTCAGCATCTGTACTGCTTAGTCTGATGCCCCTGCCCATCCCATCTTCACCATTTCCATCTCTTCCTGTAGTATATTATGGGCTGATATATTAGAGTTCATTTGTTGTGGTTCCATTTTCACTGATGGAGAAAAGAGAGAAATCTTAAAATATCTTGTATCTTTTCCTCTCTGGTTAGTTCCTTATCCTTTCTTGTCCTTTGAGCTATATGGGTGACACTCAGTGAATAGAGTGCTGAAATTGGGAAGACCTGGATTCAAATCCAGCCTCAAACACTTACTAGCTGTGTGACCCTGGGCAAGTCACTGCTGTCTACCTCAGTTTCCTTAGTTGTAAAATGGGGATCGTAATAGCAGGGTTGTTTGGAGGTCCAATAAGATAATGTTTATGAAGTTCTTAGCATAGTGCCCGGCACTTGGTAGGTATTATATAAATGCCAGCTGTTATTATTCCATTAAAATTTTTAAATGGCTTTGGGATAATCTGGCAGTTGGGCACTTGCCAGGGGCTCTGCAAACATGTTTTTCCCATTGCTCTCATTACTTTATGAGATAATAGTGTTTATACTCTTGTACCAAACAATTTGTATTCTAAACCATTGTGTCTCTTCACTTGTCAAGGATGTCAAGTGTTTTCTGGCTGAGGTGGGTTTTAAATTCTTTCGGTTTCTATTGTAGCAAAGTCTGAGTTGATTTTTCTTTTTATCTAAATGGAAGTTTTTTTAATCATTTATCTTCTCTTTTTAATTTGGTTTTGATTTTGGTCTTCACTCTAACAAGTTGATGATCTAAATGTACATTGACAACTGATTTGGAAATGACTCCCAGTTCTGTAACCAGCCATTTTCTGTCTGTTAGAAGAATCCATTTCATTTTTTTATGATTTTTAATCAGTGTTCCCAGTGTCCAGAACCTTCCCTCTTGTTGAAGAAAGGAGGTATACTATGTAGGTGTGAGGCTTCTATGCCTTTGGTCTCTCTTGCTTCTTACTCTGAACCAAGTTTTCCATTCCAACATTTTTCTTTGTCATTCTCCCCTATGGCCATCTTTGATTTGAGTTCAATGTGTTGATTCAATGTGGAATGTCTTATCAGATTCTTCAGAGAATTCCCTACTTCCATTTCCTCTGCAACAATTGTTGGTATATAAATTCCAATTATTTTCTTGATCATCTTTTCTCCCAGTTCTTACTATCAACACAGCAAAATAAGATGACTGAAGATACTGTGAAAAGCTGCTTTCTTGTTGCCCTTGGACCACAATAAAACCAAATCTCATCAGCCCCTCCATTTGCTTCTCCAAGGAGAAGCTGTGAGCCATCTTTTCCTTCAGCTACAACTTCCTTTTAGGCTGTGGTTGCATTTATAGTAAGAATGTCAAAATCACAGAATTTGAGAGTAACTGTCTAGTCCAATTCATACCCAAATGGAATCCCCATTATAGCATGTCTAACGAGTGATCATCCAGCATCTAATTCATTTCTTCCAGGAAGTTGTCTACCAGACAAGACCTTCCCACTGAGAGTATCAAGAGCTAAGTTAATGTTTATGGATGGTCTAAAAACTGATTCTCAACATCCTCTACTTCCCTCTCTGTCATTCTGACCTTGTCCCTGTGGGAAAGGAAAGACACCAAAGGAGACTGAGGGTAGTTTATACTTTTTCTTTATTTTATGGGTTGCTCTAGTCAAAGAATTCGTTGCCAAGTGGCCAGCCTGTTGGTGGGGAATGGGGAGAACCTCTCCTGGCTTAGCTAGGCAGACTCTTGTAAAGCAAACATGGTCTGAGGCTGTAACACCCAGGCTCCCTAACTCTGTGCCACTGACTCCTCTCTCTCATATTCACCTCACAGATCAGTCTGTTACCAAGTCTTATTATTTCTACCTTCACAACATCTCTTGTGCCTGTCCCCTTCTGTCCTCTGACATTACCACCACTGTGGTATAGGCCCTCATTATCTCGTACCTGAACTGTTGCAACAGCTTGGGATGGCTCACTCCCAACTCTATCCATCTTCCATACAGGCATCAAAATGATTTTCCTAAAACACAAGTCTGACCACATCACTCCACTATTCCATAGACTCCAATGTCTCCACATTTCCCCAGGATTAACTATAAAATTTTAATGATAAAATTTATTAAACTATAAAAATTAGACTATGAGCTCCTTGAAAGCAAGAACTGTCTTTCTGCCATTCTCTATATGGCCAGGCCTTCGCATAGTGCCTGATGTGCAGTTGGTGCTTAATAAATGCTAATTCTGGTTTTTAGAGCCCTCCACAAGCCTAGCATCTTCCTACCTGTCAGTCTTCTACTTTACTCCCTGGTGGCACCTTTTCACTGGCTGGAGTTCATTGGCCTGAAATACTCTTCCACCTGACTGTCTTCAAGACTCACCTCAAACCCCACTTCTACAGGAGGCCTTTCCCAGGCCTCCCATTTATATAACTTGCATTCACATAATTGTTTATCTATTTCTCCCCATCTAGATTGGGAGTTTCTGGAGACTTCTCTGTATCTCTAGCACTAAGCAGGCACATAAATGCTATTCATATTAATAAAATGCCAATAAGTGTTTGTTAGATGTTGACTGACTGAAGTCTTTCAAGCATGGTAGACCCCACCTTCAGGAGCCTAGGCATCACAGGAGGCCTTCAGAGAGATGATTTTGTGAGGATAGAGGAGCGTGAAGGTGAAATGTTTTGCAAGTAAAACTCTACGAAGGCAGCAAAGTGGCACGGTGGATAGAGTGTTTGACTTGAAACTCAAGTTCAAATCCAGCCTCAGGTACTTTTTAGCTGTGGGACTCTGGCCCAAGTCACTTAACCCCTGTTAACCTGTTTGGGATGATAACAGCACCTCCCCCCAGAGTTGTTATGAGAATCAAATGAGATAATTGTTAAGCACTTAGCATAGTGCCTGGCACGTAGTAAGCATTATTTATGTTTGTGGTTATTGTTATATGTAGAGCACTTTGCAACCCAAAGCTCTATATAAATGCTAGCTATGTATACTATTATTAGTGTTCAGGGAGTACCAAGAGTATTGGAGGTTTATCTTTACATAAGACTAGGTACATGCTCTGTGCTTGATGATGGCTTCCTGGCTGGTTGGTTAGTGAATCGACTAATAAACACCATGGCAGACATCTATAGCCTCCCGTGACATGCTTCTCAGTGCCATGTTTAGAGACCCCTCAGAATTCTGGGTTTGAACTTATAGCATTGTGTATGTTACTTGGACGTTGGATGTGTGGTCAGAGGGAGCTATGGGAGGTACATGAGCAGGGAAGGAACGTAATCTCTAGGAAGGTAAATTTGGTGGTGTCTATTCATGACAGATTGGAGGAAGAGAAAGGCCAGATGCAGAAAGAGACCAGTTTGGGGCATTGAGAACTATGCCAGGGTGGTGGCAGTGGGGATGCAGAGAAAGGGACAGGGGCAAGAAGTGTATGGAAAGGATCTGAGAGGGGTATAGTCCAAAGCTTAGCAGGAGCCCCTCGATCTTCATTTTCAGAGATGACATCAAAGGGCATAAGCCTGGACAAAAAATAGAGACGTTCTCTCCCTTGATGCAGTTGCTACTGGGGGTGGGGAGAGGAATGAAGAAAGGGACATGGTAAGCCCCTGTTCTATCATTTCAGGTATGGGATGCGTTATGTTGCAAAGGTCCTGAAGACTTCCCTGGCTGAGAAGTTTCCCAGTGCCACAGAAAGTGAGATCTGTAAGGTGAGTGCCTAGGATGGGCGGGGTCACCCTGTCCATCCCCTTGTTTCCAAACAGGACAACCATTTTCTTGGCTTTGTTGGTCCCAGAGTTCTCCCCAAAAAAAGAGAAAGGAAGAAAGGCAAATGCAGTGGAACTCCAAGGAAGGAGAATTAAACTAACCTGAGTCTTTTAGCCTTGAGGCTAAAAGAACTGGATTTTCCTCTTCTTCTAGCACTCTACTGGTAGAGGCAGGCCTGACTCTGCCTCACTTTACTGGGGGTTGTTGGGCAAGTCCCCTCAAAGGCCTTGGACTAGACCCCAAAGTTTCCAGAGGGCTCTGACCTTTGATAGGAGCTGACATGATTGTCTCCTCTTTTCTCCATCCTCAGGTAGTAGGGAACCTCTTGTATTACCGATTCCTGAACCCAGCCGTGGTAGCCCCAGATGCCTTTGACATTGTGGACCTGGCAGCAGGAGGGGCCCTAACATCCTCCCAGCGCCACATCTTGGGGGCTGTAGCCCAACTCCTCCAGCATGCTGCAGCCGGCAAACCCTTCTCTGGGGAAAATGGACACCTTCGGGTTCTGAACTCCTATCTGGAGGAGACACACCTCAAGTTCAGGTCTGTGAGTCATGTTCTAATCTGTGCTTGGCCCCAGTGGGAATCTTCTCTCTCCTCTATTCTTGGCCCACCCAGAATCCTCTTACAGAAGAAATCTGGGTGTCCAGTGGAAATGGAGAGTAGTGGAGAGCAATCCTTTATTGGCTGTGTAACCTTGAAAAAATCTTTAAAAACTTATTTCTCTATCATGTTAAAGTTGACAGTGCTTTCTTTACAACAATCCTGTGAAGGAGGTTATTTGGATAATATGGTTCCCATTTTACAGAAACAGGAGAAAGCTGGGGCTGGAAAAGTTAAGTAATCTACCCAAGACCACACAACCTGGCTGTTATTACCCAAGTCTCTTGCCTTCAGATGCTGACCTTTTTTTTTTTTTTTTACTATATAAAATGATCAGTTTGGACTATTGATCTCTAAGGTCACCCTCTGGTTATAGAGTCTCCAGGCAGCTGAGGAGGATGGAATAGGTCAAAGGAGAGGAGGAATCGGGGAGCCCAGGCCAGACTTTGACTTGGAACATACTAAAATTCTTGGGGGGTGGCAGAGAGTGTGTGAGAGAATATGTTGGGATAGCTGACTATGATTAATGCAGACACTGAGGCTGAAGGGCCTTTCTATTCCCTCACTCCACATCTCTCTCTTCCCTCTTTGAGACAGGAAGTTTATCTGCAAAGCTTGCCGGGTACCAGAGCCTGAGGAACGCTTCGCCATGGACGAGTACTCGGATATGGTGGCCGTGGCCAAACCCATGGTCTACATCACTGTGGGAGAGCTCATTAACACTCATAGGGTGAGGAGGGAACAGGGAGAAAGGTTGGTGCTCACCTTACCATCTGAGATGCTCTGGGCCTCCTTCATGGGATAGATGGCAGGGACTGAGATACCTGGGGAGCAAGAGGTCTGCACCCCAACTCTGACCTCTCTTATCTCTTCTTTCTCAGCTCTTACTAGAACATCAGGATTCGATTGCTCCAGATCACCGGGACCCTCTGCACGAGCTCTTGGAGGATCTGGGGGAACTGCCTACCATCCCATCCCTGATAGGTGACACCCCTCATCAGCCATCAGTGGGGAAGGGTAGAGAATAAGCATGCTGTGTATTAAGCACTTTTTATAAATATTATCTCATTTGCTCCCGCAGATGGGTCACCTTCCCCTCCACCCTTCAAATACAGGCACACAAACTCCTAACAGTGGTCTGGTGACTTGTACCAGACCACATAGCTAGCCATGGTCTGACTTGAGATCTGAACCTGGGTCCCCCAAATCCAGGTGCTGAACCTCATTGTAAAGAAAGGCACCAAGCCTCAGGATAATCACTTAGATGTCCCCTGTTGTTACACGGAGCAAAGAGCACAGCCAGGACTCCACATGGTGGGAGAAAGAGGGGACTAGACCAGGAGCCAGAAGCCTTGGGTCTAGCCTTAGTTCTAGCCAATTTCTAGGAGCTTGGGGGAAGGAAAGAGAAACTTGAAGGGCTGAAAGGAAACCCAAGAGCCCTCCGTGTCCCTGATTCCCCTCCCTGTCACATTTGCAGGAGAGAATTTGGCTTCAGATGGGAACTCAGACTTGAGCCAGCTGGAAATATCCCTGACGCTCACCAACAAGTTTGAGGGACTAGAGACTAACCCTGAAGACACGAACGTCAAGAGCCTCTTGCTGAGGTGAGTGGTGCCCAGGTCCTCCCCGCTGCTTCTGAGCTGAAGTTCTCTCTACCCCTTAAACAGGTGATACTGCACCTTCTCATGCTGACCCGCCCATGAGAAAGTTCTAATTGACTTCCCCCTTGCTTCAATTTCTGCCATGTTGGTTTCGTTCAATCAATCAACTGAAGACCAGATTCTACCCTCCCCTTCTTGTTTTCTGTAGTCAAAACTAGAGGGATGGTGGTGAAGAATGAGCTGAAAGGCTTCTCTGTCACCTTAATATAAAGAAGACTTGTAGATTAGGTTCACTGTATAGGAAAACTTGTAAATCAAGCAGTCCAGAAATGAAATAGGCTGAAATAGGCTGACTGCCTCAAGATGTAGGTTCCTCATTTCTGAAGGTCCTTAAAGGAAAGTCGGATGACCACTGGTCAAGAATGTTGTAAAGGGGATGCCTCTGGTTATAGGGTTTCTTCCAGTCTAAGGTTCTGTGATTCTGTCTTGTAAGTCTCTGGGACAGGCTATGTGAAGGAATTGGACTGAAGGACAGATAATTTTTTAAATGTTCACCCTGTGTATCCACCTCTTTGCCTCATCGTCCCAGTGACTGAATCTTCCATCCTCTAACAAACACCACTGAGGCTGGGCAGTGACCTCCCACTGCCTCCTTCCCTCCTTTCCCCCTCACTCACGTCAAGGGGATCCACTTCTCTCTCCTCCATAGCACCAAGCAGATGTTGGTTGATATCATCCAGTTCCAGGCAGGAGATTCCCTTCAGGACATCCTATCTCTTTTACCATCAGGAGAACAGGTGAGGTTGAGTTTGGGGGAGGTGGGGAGGCATCTGAAACAATCATCCATCTGTCCCCCACCCTGACCTGATTACCCAGAGTCTGGTGCTGCCCATTAGAGGGAATAGTAGTGGAAGCAGGAGCCCTGGGGATGGATTTGAAGTCTGGGAGATGAATCTTCCAGACTCCATGCCCAAGGCTCAAGCCCCTGTGTCATCTAGCTGCCCTATATGTGAGAGGAAGGGAATGCCCAGACAATTTTAAATCACCTTTCCAAAACCCAATGGCAAAAGAGGACTCAGCCCCTAATCTTACTTCCACAATAGAAATTATGCCTTGGATCTTCTGTCTTCTCTTCTTACCTCTGGAGTCAAGATGTTTCCCCCAGCAGTCTCCTTTCCTTCATCTTGGGGGACTGCCCTGGCAGGAGGAATGGTGAGATGATGCAGGAATCTTGTACCTCCTCTTTCCTTCAGGAAACTGCCCATCGCTTACTGATGTCCCGACGCCAAGCCTTTGAGGCCCAGACCCCAGAGCCACTGAAACGGCATCGGTCCCTGACTGCCCAGTCCTTCCTATCGATAAGAGAAAAACAGCGGAGGGTCCAGAAGAACCTGCGTCACCTTGAGAGTTTGGGACTCGTGACTTCTGCTGACAGCTACCAGGGGCTGGTGGATGAGATAGCTCAGGTAGCTAGCCAGATGCCCTATCTAGTTCTGCCCTTCATTACCCTGGCACCAGAAACCAAAAACATGGTCGTGTCACACTTTTCTGGGAATGTGGAGACCCCCCCAAAAAACTGGTTGTCTTAGAGAGACACTTAAACTTTCTTGAGGAGGAAAGTTGTTGAAATATCTCCTTTTCTCCCAGAAGGGTGGAGACTCTTAAAAAATCCTCTGAATGGGGAAGGGGAGAGACTCTTCAAACCAATATTTGTCTAGAAAGAAAAGATCTGAAATCATCCTTCTCTTCCTGTCTTGGGGATACCCTTGAAACGTACCTCTCCTTATTCCTTTATTCCATAAATAATTACTGCTGTTTGGAGTCCTGAGGGTAGACTCTAGGGAAGATACCAAGACAAAGTCCTTTCCCTCATGAATCTACTAGGAGGATAATAGAAAATAGAGATGTCATACACCGTAAGTTCATTAGAATGGTACTAAGCCCCACTAGCACTTCCCCAGATAGGGAAATGATGTTAACCACTAGGCATCTTCAAAATTCCCCTTGGGTAGTGACTAAGGTGAGGAGTGGACAAGTCCTGGAGGAGGGGAGGCCCAGCCGCTGTTCTCGCTGTTCTTCTTCTCCTTGTCCTTGTTCCTTCTCTTCTCTCCAGGATATTCGAAACCAGCACCGTTACAGGCAGAGGAGAAGGGTGGAGCTGGTGAAGCTCCGGGCCACCTTCCAGGGCCTGCAGGCCAAAACGGCCTTCTACGAGGAGCAGGGCGACTATTACAACCAATACATACGCACCTGTCTGGACAACCTGGCCCGAGGCAACAAGTAGGGCACTGGGGCCAAGCATGGCAGAAGGGTCAGGCCGACGTGGAGTCATCTTTCCCACCTACTCCTTCAGGAATGATGGGTCTTTGAATCCAACCTTTAACATCTTTCTTCCTTCCTTCCTCTTTGCCATTCTCCATGGCAACAGTTAACTGAAAAGGCAACTATCTTTTTAAAAACTTGTTCAGTTATTTAATTCCTTTCAGATATGGGGAACCCGCAACCTCAAGGTCACATGTAGCCCTCTAGATGCTCAAGTTTGGCCTTTTGACTGAAGAACCACATTTGAGGACCCAGAGGGCCATGTGTGACTTCGAGGCTGCAGGTTCCCCAACCTTGCCCTCAGTGATCCCCAACATCAAAGAGGAACACTGCCACCCCCAAATAAAGTAGTAACCTTAGCCGGGGGGGGGTCCTCCTGACAGTCACACTTCTATCCCTTCTACCATAGTAACAAAGTCCCTTTTTCCAGGAAGAGACCTTTGAGTGGATTCTTGAGTTTTTTTAATTTTAAAACAGGAATGAGAAGAAGGGGAAGAAGCAACCATCTCTGCGTTACACTGCTGCCCAGCTCTTCGAAAAGGGAGTCTTGGTGGAAATTGAGGACTTGCCAGTCACTCAGTGAGTGCATCACCAGGGTGGGACACTTAGGAATATCCAACCAAGTCAATCAATAACTTCTATGCACCCCCCGCTCCGCCCTTGGTGCTCCCCCACCATTGGGGCGCTCTAGTTTGATAGAGAACAGAGCCCATACCCAGGTACAGAGGAGAAGGGCAGAATAATCCACCAGACTTTGGAACTGGAGGATGGGGAGTAATTTCTGTAGAGTAAAAGTGAGAGCTATCCCTCTGGGAAGGCTTCCAGACTGAGAAAGAGATGAAAAGAAAGAAGGGATGAGTGTCTCCAGCAGGGAGGAGGATGGTCTGTGTGAGGCTCAGAGGTGGAAGGGGCAGGGGTGGGTGTGGGGGGGCAAGGGGGGAAGATGAAGGCATGTTTGCTGCATGAGAGTGTAGAACAGACCAATCCAAGGGGCCCTGGGAGATATGGTAGTGGGGATTGTGAGCCTATGATGAGGAAGTGGGGTTAAAAGGCATGTGGTTGGGACTTCTAATGGAAGGGGAGGCAAGAGGGGAAGCCAGGAAGCTGGATAAGTTTTATCACTGCCCTCATTCCATTGAGAAGGGGAACACTGGAACATTGTCCCTCTGTAAATATGGGGAACTGTCTGCGGAGGAACAAAGTTGATCACCCCCTTTTTTGGTCCTATTTCTCTGACAGCTTTCGCAATGTCATCTTTGACATCATTCCAGGGGAGGAGGCAGGAAAGTTTGAAGTGAATGCCAAATTTATGGGTGTGGACATGGAGAGATTTCAGGTTCACTATCAGGTGAGGGAAGACTGGTCTGAGTATGGTGAGTGATTTGTCCCTGAATCTCCTGGGTGACTCTCCAAAGGAGAGAGAGAGAGAGAGAGACAGGAAGGGATACAGGATGCTTCCTCTTACTTGACATGGAGAGAGGAGATGAGGGGATGGGAAACCCAAAACATGAGAGATGTTAACTCCTCCTGGGCTGGGAAAGGGGTGGGAGAATTATCCCCTAGGGAGGGCCTGACCAGCAACCGAGCAGGGATTCTAATTGGCTTCTGCCCTGATTCTCACTCAGTTTTGTGGGTAGTGTCGCTGGGGAAGTGGACTCAGTCAGTGTAGACCCCCTCCCCCTTCAGAGATCATCTACTTTGCTCCTGGAATTTTAGCTAGAGAAAAGGAGATTAGCTCTGCTCCCTCCTCCCTTCCCCCTCACTCCCCTGCACACATCCTGACTCATGGCATCGTCTACAAAAGGAGACGCCTAGCTCAGTGCAGAACCTCCCTGAGCCCCCAAATTGACTGGGCCTGTTTTTAGAGAACAGCAGTTCACAACAGCACTTTCCCCACATCCCTCTAAGCAAGCATTTATTAAATTCTTACTGTATGTGGGATACCATACTGAAGTGCTGGGGATATACAAAGAAAGGCTTAAGCAGTCTGCCCTCAGGGGTTTGCAATCTAATGGGAGAAACAAGCAAACAAATTGGTGCCATACAGGATGTATACAGGGGCAGAAAATTTAAGGTGATCCTCAGAGGAATGGGCCAGAAGTGAGGCAATTTACCTACTACCCTATACCTCAGGAGTGTCAGAGGCAGAGGTGGGGGTGGGGGGGGCGGTGAAGGAAGCTGATATTTGTACAGGGCTTTAAAGTTTGCAGAGTGGTTTGCCAGTTGAGCTTCCCAGCAGTTCTGTGAGGGGAATGGATTAGAGACATTATTATCCACATTTTTCAGATAAGGAAACTGAGGCTCAGGGAGGCTCGCCTATGGTCACGAGGTCTCTCTGAGGTAGGATTCAAAGGAAGGTCTTCAACAGTCTCCTCCCTCCCCCCAGGACCTCCTCCAACTCCAGTACGAAGGAGTGGCCGTCATGAAACTCTTCAACAAGGCCAAAGTCAACGTCAACCTCCTCATCTTTCTTCTCAATAAGAAGTTATTCCTGAAATGATGGGTGGGGGGAGAAGCACGAAACATCCCTTTACCCCATTCCAGCTGTTTTAACCAAACATGCGCCAACTAAAGTGACTAACTGCAAAGACCCCAACACCTGGCATCCTGGCTGACTCATTCTCTCCCCATGGCAGGAGGTGGTATTTCAGGAATGGGGCTAGTGGCAGAGGGAGAGGCAGCTTTTTGCTTCTTCTTCCTCTACTCCAGAATCCCAGAGAACTCAGAGTTGGGAAGAAAATGCAGGTCATCTACTCCCAGACTTTATGTGCACATGGCACACACATGCACACATATATACACATGCACGCATGCATGCACATACACACACACACATGCACACGCACACCTCCAGCTTTTGCCCAAAGATCTCCACACCAGTAGGGAGCTTATACTACTTCCCCAAGTGTCCATTGACATCAAGCCTGAATCTGCCTCTCCATGCTTTCTACCCAAGTGGAATAAGGGTAAGCTGTCTTCCTTCCGTTGGCCCAACCCAGATTGCCTTAACCAGATCTCCCAGTGGCATTGGGTCCTCAATCCCCTCACAATTCTGGTCTCCCCTTCCCTGGACACACTCCAGCCTGCACTGAATATGGGCCTCCTGATGTATCATGACTATGGCAGACAACAGCAGGACTGTACTTCCTTGGACAGGGACACCTCTGCTGGCCAGAGCCCAACTTACAGAAAGAAGAATCCTGGGGGGCAATTGTTGATGTTAGCCCTTTGCTCTTGATTCTCTACACCTTAGTTGTAGGACCATGTATTTGGACTAACTGAGGGTTGGGAGGTTAAGGTGACAGCCCCTGCTGCACTCCAGCGGCTGATTTTAGTATCGAAAGCACAATCCCTGGCCTGTGGTCGAGAACCAAGACCTGGGCTTAGAGATCATCTAGTTCAATCCCATCATTTTACAGATGAAGACACTAAGGCTTGTGATGGTCCCATAGTAAGTGGCAGAGGCCTTATGATTATAGATCCAGAGAGCCCAAACCTAGCACCTGGGAAGGAAGGTTCCCCAGTAATTGAAACCACCTAAACCTCAGCTCCAAAGTACCCTCCATTCTGAACTATTTTTCACAACAATCTAAGCAATAAACACTTATTAATCACCTACTATATGCTAGGCACTGTGCTGGGAACACAAAAAGAAGCAAAAGATAGGCCCAAGAAATGTACCGCCTAATTGGTCAAAAAGGGAACAGAATGGAATTACTACTTGGTACCAGTGGAAGCCCTTTCTCCCCATCATGGTAGATAAAGCTTACCCCATGTAAACCTCCAATCTCAGTCCTCCTCCAAACCACCTTTGTTAAAAAAATGACTTGATTCTTGTGTCGATATGGTATTTATTTCCCTACCACTGTTACTCAGAGTGATTGTATATTCCTAGCCCTCATGTTCATTGTCTTCTGTATATTTGAGCTCATCTTAACGTGTGGGCCGAAAGAATTCTTTTATTCAAAATTACTTATGTCCATACTAGTGGAAAACCCATGATGTTCTCTTTATATTTAAAAATCACTTATTTGGACAATAGGGTTCTATTAAACTTTTTTATTCAGTTTGGTGCAGTATATATGGCTTTCCCTTTTCCCCCCTTTCCTCTTGACTCCTAGTTCCTTGATTTTTGTTCTGTAATTTGTCCATGTGGCCTCTCCAGATCTGTTGGCCTGTCACTGTATTTCTTCCTGTACATCTGTTCCTCCTCCCCTTTCCCTGTCCTCCCAATTTCTGTCCTATTACCCTTCTGGCTTTGTTTTGAATAAAATCTGCTGTTGTAACCACATCTGTTGTTAACTTATTAATTCCCCACTCACCTTCAGGGTCACCCATCACTACACTCTTGAGCCAGCCTATACCCAGCTTCCAGAGCATCTATCCTCTTTCCAGATGCCCAGGAATAAGGCCCTCCCCACTCCCACTCTCTAGTTCCTGGTGGATTAGGAAATCATTCTTACTGCCTACCTTCAACCCCACCCAAAAGCATGGGATCCTTTACAGCCAATCTGAGCTCCTAAAAAGCTTTAATGAGATATGAACTACATTCTTCTCATCTCTTGGAACAGAGAGAAGGAAGGGATGATTAGGTTTCAATTCTGGTTTTATGAACAGCTGGACAGAGAAAAGTCAAAAAGAAGGCATCCAAATTCACACCCCCTTCCCACACATTTTGTCTGCTGTCCAGCCTATTCTTGGGACTTGGATGCTACCACCTTGGTCTAAGCCCTAAGTCCTTAGTGTTCCTATGAGCTACAGTGTGCTCAGCTGTAAGAGTCATTCTGATTCTTCCTCTTCCATATTCAGTGAAATACTTAAAACATGTAAAACACTGTGTGCCAGGTAGTGGGAATACATAAAAGGGGGACCCTAAAGAGCCTACAGTTTAGGGGTGAAAGATGTGCACAAATACTGAGCTTCTGCATTGTTCAGAGTACTTGCTAGGCCCTAGGAGATAGATATTAAATGTGTAAGTTGCTAGTGCCTTCCCTTTTGTGTGTGTGTCCTCCCTTTCAAAGCAACCTTGTATTTTAAATTATTTGATATTTAATGGCAAATATTTATGTAGTGCTTTCTGTATGCTGGACACTGCTAAGTGCTTTACAAATAATCTCATCCTTACAACAACACTGGGAGGTAGGCGCTGTTATTATTCCAATTTTACAGATGAGGAAACTGAAGCAAACAAGTGACTTGCCCAGGATCACAAAGTGCCTGAGGCCAGATATGAGCTCAGGTCTTCCTAACTCCAGGACTGACGTTCTATTCACTGTACCACCTGCGTGTATATGGATCCTTATCTCCCTGGTTAGAATATAAACTTCAGAGTACTGCTTGGATGTCCCTAGAGTGGCACGTAGTGGTTGTAGCTTAAGAAGTACTTGTTGATCAGGACCGGGTCCCTGTCCTCCTAGAGCTTATGGTCTAATAAAGGGAGTCTACACAGATTGGGGAGTGTGAACCTGGAAGAGTTTAGGATGGCAAATGGAAGAGATCAGTCCATTGACACATCCTGGCCTAATATGCTAAGTTCACAATTGGATTTACACATAAGGTTCATTAGGGCAGTCGGGGATACAGTAGATAAAGCTCTAGCCTGGAGTCAGAAGGACCTGAGTTCAAATCCACCCTCTGACACTCACTAGCTGTTTGACCCTGGGCAAATCATTTAAGCTCTGCCTGTTTCCTCAATTATAAAATGGGGGTAATAGTAGCACCTACCTCCCAGAGTGGCTGTGAGGATCAAATGAGAATAATTGGTAAAGTCCTTAACATAGCCCTTGTATAAATGTTGGCTATTATTTTTATTGATCTGGTGGCCATATGATAGATGGATTAGAAGAGAGAGAGAATGGAGATGGGAAGACCACTCAGAAGGCTATCACAGGGGCAGCTAGAGCACAGGCCCTGGAGTCAGGAGGACCTGAGTTCAAATCGAGCCTCACATACTTACTAATTGTGTGACCCTGAGCAAGTCACTTAACCCCAGTTGTCTCCCAAAACAAAAAGAAGGCTACTGCAACATTTGAAAGTGGGTTAGGATAAGAGATATAAGACCTTGTTCTAGGGTTTTGGTAGGGAAAATAGAACGTAAAGAATAGCTTTGGGAAATATAGCAGAGGTAGAATGGACAAGGCAGGTAGGTGACACAGTAGATAAAACATTGACTTTAGAGTCAGGAAGACTTATCTTCCTGAGTTCAAATCTGACCTCAGAAACTTACTAGCTGTATGACCCTGGAAAAGTCACTTAACCCTACTTGCTTCAGTTTCCTCATTTGTAAAATGAGCTGGAAAAGGAAATGGCAAACCACTCCGGTATCTTTGGTGGGAGAGTCCCAAAAGGGGTCATGAAAAGTCAGACATGGCAGAACAACAAAGAGAAAAGCGAATGGGGCAGAGTAGAGGGAGTGGGAAGAAGTAAAAAATAACCCATTTTGAACATGGAAAAATGGTTAAATGTCGGAATCACTGGAGAAAAATAAAATCACAGGGAAGAACCATCTCAGAAGGAAAGATAATGAACTCAGTTTTGAACGTGGTGAATTTGAGATGCCCCTGCACTATGTACAGGTCTAGCACGCAGGGGAAATATCACCACTAAAGACAGAGATTGTTTTCAAATCTAATTTCTATCTCCACAACATCTTTTGCATCTGCCCCTTTTTCTTCACCCATTCAGTCTCCTCTTATAGCTCAGCCTCTTTACCATCTCTCACCTTGACTACTACCATGGTCTCCCTACCTCAAGTCTCTCCTTATTACATCACATTTTACACAGCAACCAAAGTAAATATCCTCAAGGGTAGATCTCTTGGCTGTACTCTCTGGACCTTTCCACCTCTAGCCACCTTCTCTCCCTGGAAATGCCTCTATCCCTGCAGCACCTTCCTCTAACTGGTAGATTCCTGCTTGGAACCTCCATTTGAGGCCATGTCCAGGTCAGCCACACTTAACTGTCTCCTGGATCTTATGCTGACTTTTACACTTTGCCCCCACCAGGTAACATTTAGGTTCTTTTTTTGATCATGACCCTCAGGTAGTACAATAATTCTTAAATTATTTCTGCTTAAAATGGAACTTCTTTAAGAGTAGGGAATTTTGGGGGTTTGTTTGGGGGGGGGGGTGCTGCTTATATTTTCATTTCCAGTGCTTAGTAGTAGTAGTAAACAATGAATGTTTTATCTATCTGACCATGTCATTGCCCTACTCAATAAATTCCAGTGACTCCTTATTCTAGGATCAAATATAATCTGTTTGGCTTTTAAAGCCCTTTACAGCATGGCCCCAACCTACCCTGCCAGCCCTATTTCAAGCATTCTATAGTCCAGTCAAACCGGCCTTCTTATTGTACCTCAAAAATGACACCCATCTCTCTTATGAGATCTTTTTCACTGACTCTCCTTCCTCTTCACCTCAGCCTCCTCAAACTCCTAATTTCCTTTTAGACTTAGCTCAAGTGATACCTTCTACAAGAAGCCCTTCCTGACCCCCCCCACCCATGTGGTTGGGCCTCCCCCTGGCATCTCTTCCTTTTTATATGTGGCCTATGCATGATCCTGACCCACTAACCTTATGCCATATGACAATTGCGACTACTTTTCTTTCTCTGGGTTGGCTCATTCATCCTAACTTGCACTCATACTAGAAGATCTGGAGTGATTTTCCTGGGAGTGAGAGGGAGAACTTTGGAAGGAAAAGGGGCAATCCAATCAATTACAACTCATTCTCAGGGATCTAGGAATAACTGTGGTGTATGGGGCGGGGAGGAAAATACACTACTCATTTAGGTGTGTTTCTCCTTTACACAAAGCACTCAAAGTGACACCATTAACTCTTTATGTATTTTTGAAGGAATATTCATTATTAATTTTTAATCAACATATTCTTTTTAAATTTTTGGTTCTAGATTCTCTCCCACCCCTGAGAAACAAACAATAGCCTATCAATTACACATGTGAACTCAGGTAAAGCATATTTCCATATTAACCATATCGCAAAAAAAAAAAAGCTAAAGAAAGCAAGAAAATGATTCTCAATTTGCACTCAGAGTTCATCAGTTCGCTCTGGAGGTGGATAATATTCATCATGAGTCCTTTGCAATTGTCTTAGATCACTGTATTGATCAGAGTAGTCAAGTCTTTCACAAGTTAATCATCATTACAACATGATTGTTCTACACAATGATCTTTCAGTTCTTCAGTTCATTTAAGTCTTGCTGTGATTGTCTTTTGAAACCATTCCCCTCATCATTTCTTATAGCACAATACTATTCCATCACAATCATGTACCACAAATTGTTCAGTCATTCCTGAATTGATGAACACCCCCCTTGATTTCCAATTCTTTGCCATCACAAAAAGAGCTGCTATAAATATTTTTGTACATGTAGGTTCTTTTCCTTTTTCTTTGATATTTCTAGGGTACAGACCTTTACAATTTCTTGAACTATGATGTCTAGGCTCTTTTTTTTTTGTCATGACTCTCAGGTAGTACAATAACTCTTAAATTATTTCTGCTTAATCTCTTTTCCAGGTCAGTGTAACAGCAAGGACACCAGCATACACAGAAGGGCCTGTTGTACAGATCCTTAGATCTGTTTTTCTAAAAGGAAAGCAACTTTTGAGGGGTCAACTATTTACTTTAATCAAGCACATATAACATTCACTTAGCACCTTGAACTTCAGAGAAAATACAAACAAATTACAAACAGAAAGACCAACAGACAGGGTTCCCAACTCTCTGACCATAGATGATACATATATCATTACCAGAGAGAGAAGCACCAACATCTGGGTTATTAAAACCCAAGTAGGCTCCTTAGCAACTGCCCAGAGTCTCTTCTGGCATATGAACCTTCTTCCAAAAAGTAAACCCCAAGTAAAACCTCACCTCAGAGTATATATAATCTGAGACCTATTAATGGGTGGGGAAGATCTTTAACTCTTCCCCCCACCCACCATTAACCTTACATTAACATTATAGTCAGTCGTTTTTCCAATGAGATATTTCACATTTTCTTCTATTTTTTTTCATTCTTATAACTTTGTTTATTTGTTTCTTAAAGTCTGGGGAGTCATTAGCTTCCACTTGCCCAATTCTAATTTTTAAGGAATTATTTTCTTTAGTGAACTTTGTGCATATTTTTCCATTTATCCTATTTTATTTTTAAAGGACTTCTTTTCTTCAGTGAATTTTTGTGTCTCTTTTACCATTAAGTCAATTAAATTTTTAAGGTGAAATTTTCTTCAGTATTTTTTTGTGTGTGCTTCTTTTACCAAGCTAATCATTCTCTTTTTTTAATTTTCTTGCATCACTCCCATTTCTTTTCCCAGTCTTTCTTCTATCACTCTTATCTCTTTCTTTAGCTCTTCCAGGAATTCTTGCTGGCATTGGGTCCAATTAACATTTTTCTTTGAGGCTTTGCTGCTATTTTCATATTGCTCTCTTCTTCTAAGTTTATGTCTTTGTCTTCCCTGCCACCATGACAACTTTTTATGGTCAAATTCTTTTTTGTCATTGTTTGCTTATTTTTACAGCTTATTTCTTCATTTTGAATTTTGTTTTATAGTTGAGCTCTGTTCACCTCGTGGTGGGGAGGCACTGTGCCAAGCTTCAGGATTTTTTATGCTGCTGCTTTCAGAGTTAGTTCTAGGGGGGGTGGGGGGAGGTTCTGCAAATTTCCAGTGCATCCAAGGCAGTGTTATACTGGGAGAGATGTGATCAGTGCTTTCTTTGTCTTTACCAAGGAAGGACCCCCCACTCACCTGCAACCGCAAGTACTAGTGCCCCTCTTGGTCCTGGAACTGTGACCAGGTCCCATATTCCCTTTAGAACAATCATAGGAGGTCCTCTGTGTCCTCCAGCCACAACCCAGAACTACTCATGGACAATAGAACTGCCAGTCAGCACCAGTTGTACCCAGTGCCAGCAAAAGACCCCTTGTAATCTCTTTCTGACCAGTTTTCTGATTCCCTTGCTATCTCTGGCCAGACAGCTCTCAAAACTGCCACTGCTGCTGCTGCTGCTGTCATGGTTCCAAGACCCACTGTTGGTGTTCCTCCTGAGCTCCAGCTAGTGAACTAAGATCAGACCAGGAGCCAAAGGAGCCAGTTAGGGACCAGCATGTGCAGATCTGGACCAGGTAGTAAGACAGGAACTTCCAAAACACTCAGAGGCTGGTGAGAAGGCTGGGATTCCTATGCTAATCCTGGCGCCCCTTTTGATTTCTCACCAGACATAGAAGGCCTTCCCTTGACCTTTCCCATGTCTTGCTGGGTATGGGATGGGGCAAGTGTTTTGGAACTGACCCTCTGATAATCTGACAGTGGCAGAAGAAAAGTGGGAGAAGGTATGGGGCAACTACAAAGTGACATAATAAATCTAGAGTTCTGGACTTGGGGTCAGAAAAACCTGAGTTTGAATCCCATCACAAACATTTACTATCTATATGTTGTTCAGTTGTGTTTGACTCTCTGTGACCCCATTTAGGATTTTCTTGGCAAAGAAGTGGTTTGCCATTTCCTTCGCAAGCTCATTTTACAGATGATGAAACTGAAGCAAACAGGGTTAAGCGACTTGCCCAGGGTCTCACGGTAAGCGTCTGGGGTTGAATTTGAACTCAGCTCTTCCCAGGTTCAGGTCCAGTGCTCTATGCAATGCATTACCTGCCTGCTATACTATCTGGGTAAATCACTTAAACACTATTTGGCTCAGTTTTCTCATCTGTAAAATGGGGATAAAAATATCACCTACCTCCCAAGATTGATGTGACGATAAAATGAGGTAATGTGCATGCATATATGTTTACATATGTATGTATATACACTTATATATACATATATACACATACATAAACACTAAAAGTGTCATAAATGTTAACTTTCTTGATTATTATTTTATTAACATGCTTTATTTGCAGCTTTTCTATTTTTAATAAACCATGTGATCGCAGAAGGTTGACTGTCTGTGCAATATAAATATTGAGGGGTCAGTTGGGCTGGGCGATGTAGGTGACAGTCAAAATCATAGTTTTCCTATAATTTTAAAAATTATTTTGAAGTGATATTGAATTTTTATCCCCTAGCATAAATTTTTAATCTGGCCAGTAAAGGATTTTCTAAACTTGCCCAGCTGAGAAGCAGTGGCATATAGTGGAGGAAAGGGATCCTTCTATAAATGTGTCAGAGAGACCTTGATGAGACCACAGCCCTGGTGGCGTGTGTGGATTGCCTACCATCTTGTGGTAAATTTTATACTTCCTTTCTGGCTTATTCATTTTAATGTAACGCTCATTCTTCCTCTGTGTTTAAAGAAGACAGGACATGGGTCAGTGTGGGTTGCTATTTCTTCTGCAGCACATCTAGGGTCATCTTGGACAACCAACAAGTATATGCACAGCCTGTCCAGTGTTGCATGGCTATGTAAGAGACCTTTCTTTCTTGAGGGTTAATGCCAAGTATTAGGATCACTATCTGTGTAAAAACAGTCTAGTGACTTTTCTCTCACAATTCCAAATTGTTTTCTAAAGTGGTTGGTCCGATTCACGCTCCAATAGCAATATAATTTAGTGTGCAAGTCCTCCCATCGCTTTTCCAACACGGACTTCCTTCACCTGAAGGAAGGAATAAATAAAAACATTAATTAAGTGTTGCTACATGTCTGGCACCATGCTAAGTGCTGCCTATACAAACACACAGAGGGGCAACATATTAGCTACAGAAAAGAAATCTAATATCTCTTTCACTTCAAACACTTCATACGTGTGATTCCTTATTTTTTCTAACTTTTTAAATCTCATCTTAGCAAACGTTAAATAAAATGGGTGTTTCCTTGTGCTTTTCCTTTAAATAAGAGGCAACTAAGTGAAAAACAGTGGCAGTGTGGACTCATTCTAATCTTGCCCCAGATACTTACTAGCTGTGTGACCTCAGGCAAGTCACTTGACCTCCTCAGGCTCAGTTTCCTTACCTGCAAAATGAGGATGATAATAGCATCTATTTCACAGGGTTAATGAGAGGATCAATGAATTCATGTGTAAAGCACTTTGTAAACCTTAAAGTACCATATAAATGCTAGCTCTTATTATACAAATTGTAATTCATCTATTTTATATAATAATATATACAATATACCATATTATTATATATTACATTACACAATTTATAGAATAGTATATACTTTTTCTAATAATATATTTTTAGTATGTAGTAATAATATAATATATTTTCTAGTAAATAATAATATAATATAGAGTTTATAATATAATAATCTACAACATGTAAATTATATGATGAATTATACAAATTTGTTTATTATATTATATAAATTTATTATTCATTAAATATATAATAAATTCAGTCATGCTCTGTGATTCTTTCTGGACTTGTGTTCTCTTCTGTGGATTAAAAAAGTAATGCTTCAGTGACCTTTTCTTCCCTTCAAACAGTTGAAGAAAGGAATCACATTCCTTCAAAATCTCTCCCCTAATACAAATATCCTTCAGCCCCTTCAATCCTTCCTCACCTAGACGGAGGCATCATCTTGTTTTCCAGAACATCAAAGTCCTTCCTTGAATGTGGCACTGAGAATTGACATGTATTTCACATGTTGTCTGACCAGGGAACACCTCCACTGCTCTGGATACTTCTCTTTTTTTAATGAAATATTAGACCATATTATTCCATCCCCTGATAAATTACAAATGTTTTTGTTAGTGACTAGTAGATTGAGGTAGATTAGATGTTCTTAAACAAATATTGCCATTATCGTATAAAATATTCCCTTGGTTTATTGGTTGCTCATTTCACTTTTCATTATTTCATACAAGTCTATTCATGTTTTTCTAAAATCAAGGAGCTCATCTTTTCTTTTTTTTACTAATTTATTTGTTTTCAGTTTTCTACAATCACTTCCATAAATCATAGATTTTCTCCACCTCCCTCTTCCCTCCCTCCCTAAGATGGCATGCAATCTTATATAGGTTCTACACATACATTCTTATTAAATACATTTTCACCTTAGTCTGTGCTCTGGATACTTCTTAATGCGGTCTAAGAGGCATTAAGATTTGTTTTTTCCCCCAGCGGCCACATCACACTGTTGGCTTACTCTGTTGGAACCATAGATTAGCTGACAGTATAATGGCTTATCCCAGGGATGGCTGACAGCAGAAGACCAAGTAGACCCAAGGTGAATTAGATCAGAAAAGGTTCCAGCAGCCAGTCAAAGAGATGAAGCCAAGACAGGTGGGGAGCTAGTGTAAGAAAGCTCTGACACTGGATGACAGGATGATATCTCAAGAGACAAGTGAGGGTAGGCAGAGATCCAAGCAGGAAGTATTAAGGAGACTCATAGACAGACTCAAGGACCCAGAATTCAGGAGGATTGACTCACTGAGAACATACCAATCCCCACGAACAGTGCCTTGAATATAGTAGGCATTTAATAAACATTTGTTGAATTGAATTGAATTGAGGATTGGGTGGGTAGAAGGGGAGTAAAGCAGGACCCTAGTGCTAGAAAAACTAATGTACTGGGAAGAGAGCCAAGAAAGGAATTCAAGTATAGGAAACAAAAAAAGGTTGATAATAACAACTCACATTTATTTAATGTTTTAAGATTTGTGAAATAATTTCCCCCGCAAATCCCATGGACATAGGTAAGCCCAGTAGTACAAGTGTTGTCTTCATTTTACAGATGAGGAAACTAAGGCTCAAGGAAGTCAAACAACCTTCTGTGGCATCAGAAGTAGTAATTATCAGAGCCAAACCTTAAAACTAGCACTCTATCCACAACAAC
Source organism: Bettongia penicillata ogilbyi (assembly GCA_023548195.1). Taxonomy (NCBI): domain Eukaryota; kingdom Metazoa; phylum Chordata; class Mammalia; order Diprotodontia; family Potoroidae; genus Bettongia; species Bettongia penicillata. Next base: position 2,860,860 of record JAJHZJ010000850.1, on the reverse strand, counting down.
ACACTGCCTTTCTAGGAAATGGAACCAGGGTACAAGGTCAGTGTATAGATCAGTAGCAGGATTGATTGATCCTGTCTGTAGACACATGGAACTTTGCATTTTCCTCAGTTATGAGCGTGATTGATTCCAGAACTTGGGGTGGTACTGGCTGTATAGGTGAGCTTTAAAAAAAAGGCCTAGGTCCTTTTTCACATGAATTACTATTAAGCTATTAAGTTCTTTCATTCTGTATTTGTGCCACTGATTTACTTATATGTGTGACTTCACATTTAATTCTATTAAATTTTGTCTTGTTTGCTCAACCAATTAATTGTTCTCTGTTAAGACTTTTATTTTTAATCCTGATTCCATTCATCCAGTGCATTAGCTATCCCTCCCAGCTCTGCATCATCTGCATACTCTATAAATGAGCCATAAATGTCTGCTTCTTCATCTGGATCCATGATTAGATCTATTCGTTGGGCTTTTTTGGAAATTTATTAAACCTTCTCATTTCTCCTTAAGCCTATCAGTGATCCTCCTCCCTACCCTCTGAGCTGAGGACTTCAATTGAAAAAATTAAAGTCATTCACCTAGAATTTCCTTTCTCAATTCATGTCCCTCTGTTAATTGTTTAATTAATATTGGGGAACTGCTAAGCAGTCAAAGATAGTGGGAGGAACATACCAGATGGGGGTTCATAAGAGATGATAATATTAAAAACCAAAGCCCCTCAGGGTTACCCCTAGAATGTGTAGGAGAGAAGTAGTAGCTGCTGTGTGGGGAACTAATCCAACAAAGTGGGAGTTGGGAAAACGAAAGCATTTGATACATACATTTAGCTCTATCCCTTTGTCCTCCAGATGGTTACTCTTCTCTCTCTCTCTCTCTCTCTCTCTCTCTCTCTCTCTCTCTCTCTCTCTCTCTCTCTCTCTCTTCTTCCCTCTTTCCCATCTTTCCCCTCCACCTCACACTCATCAATCTCTCCCTACCTCCTTCCCTGATGGTTATGATGGCTACAAATACGCCCATGTCTCCTCCACTTACCCCATACCCTCATTTGATCTTAACATTCCTCCTAGTGACTATCCTCTATCTCTCTTTTCTCTGCTAAACTCCTAGAAAAAGTAATCTATACTTGGTGCCTTTCCTTCCTCTTTTCACTCTCTCATAAACCCACTGATTTCTGATCTCATGGTTCATCTCAAACTGCTTTCTCCAAAGTTACCATTGTTTCTTTAATTGCTAAACCTACTGGCCTTTTCTCAGTCCTAGTTCTTCTTGACTTCTCTGAAACATTCGATACTGCTGATGACCTTTTTCCAGTGTAGATTTTCCCCTCTCTGAGTTTTCTTGGCTTTGCTTTCTTTTGGCTCTCTTCCTACTTATCTGACCTCTCCTTCTTAGTTTACTTTGCAGCTCCTTCTTCATCTTTGTCACGTTCCCTGAGGGTGTCCCTCAATGCGCCGTCCTGGGCATGCTTTTGTTTTCTCTCTATACTATTTGGTTTGGTGATTTCATCTGTTCCCATGAATTCAGTTATCATCTCTATGCAGATGACTCCCAGATCTAAATATCCAGCCTCAGTCTCTCTTCTGAGCTCCAATCCCACATCTCTAGCTTACTATTAGATATTTCACATTGGATGCCACAAAGACATCTTAAAGCCAACATATCCAAAATAACTCATTATCTTTTCCTCTCCCCTGCCTCCCCTCCTCTGAATTTCCCTACTACTATTTTTTCTTGAAATTAAAAAATAATTTTATTTTTCAATGAACAAAAAAATATTTTCTCTTTCACCTCCTCCCCAACTAAAAAAAGGAAAAAAATTAATAAATATGTATAATCAAACAAAATAAATTCCCACATTGACCATGTCTCCAAAAATATGTCTCTTCCATCAATATAATACCATCACCTCTCTGTCCGTAGATGGGTGGTGTGTTTCATTCTTAGTAGTCTAGAATGATGGTTATGAAGGAGAGTTTTTAAGTTCTTAAGTCTTTCAAAGTTGTTTGTCTTTACAATATTGGTATCATTGTATACATTTTTTTCCAGGTCCTGCTTACTCCATTCTGCACAAGTTCATAGAACTCTTCCCAGGTTTCTTTGAAATTATCATGATTTCTTACAGCAAAATAGTATCCCATTTTAATCATATATCATAATATGTTCAGTCATTCCCCAATTGGTGGGCATCTCCTTAGTTTCCTACCACAAAAGGAGCTACTATATATCTTTTTGTACATATTCTTTTCTTGTTTCTTTTTTCTCTTTGGTGTATAAACATAGTAGTGGTATCACTAGGTCAAAGAACATGTGCTGTTTAGTAACTTTGGGGATACAGTTTCAAATTGCTTCCAGACTGGCTGGGCCAATTCACTGTTCCACCAAAACAGTAACGTACCTGTTTTTCCACAGTTCCTCGAGCATTTGTCATTTTCCTGTTTTGTCAACTCCGGTAATCCTGTAGGTATGAGGTGGGACCTCAGAGTTGCTTTAATTTGAATTTCTTTAATTATTAGTGAATTGAAACATTTTTTTCTTATGGCTCTTGATTGGTTGGCTTTCTGAAAACAATCTACTCATATTCTTTGATCATTTATATAATTAAAGAGTGGCTCTTACCCTTATATATTTGAACCAATTCTCTATGTATCTTAGAAATGAGACCTTTATCAGAAAAACTTGCTTCAAAGATTTCTCCCAAGTTACCTGCTTCCCTTCTAATTTTAGATGTGATGATTTTGTGTCTAAACACTTTTCAATTTTATATAATCAAAATTATGCATTTTAACTTGTTTAATCCTCTCTATTGCTTGTTTAGCCATGAACACTTCCTCTATTCTTATAATCCCAAGAATAATTTCTTCCTTGTTTTTCTTTCATTTTTCTTGAAATCTTTGGGGGTTTTATTTAACATCACCATAATTTTTCCCAGCATCTTTCCTCCTCCCCTTCCAGAGTGCCATCCTATAGTACAAATAATATTTTAAAAGATAAAAAAGAAGAGGAAAAAATCAGCAGAATTGATACATAGGAAAAGTTTGAAATCTGCAACACTCATGATTCTCCCACCTTTTCAAAGGGGGATGCCTTCTCATATCTCTTTTTTTGATCCAGGCTTGTTCTTTGTAATTTTGTAGCATTCACTTTTGATTTTTTTTTGGTATTTTAATATATTTTTTGATGTTCTTTGCATTTATATTGTAGTCATTGTGTATATTGTTTCTTGGTTCTGCTTATTTTACTTCATATCAGTTCATGTAGACCTTTCCATGTTCCTCTGTATTCATCATTTCTTACAGCACAGTAATATTCCATCACACTCATGTTCCACAATTTATTTAGCTATTACCCAAGCACTTACTTTGTTTCTGATTTTTTACCCTCACAATGCCATAAATATTTTAGTGTATAGGAAGACTTTCTTCTTATCAATAGCCTCTTGGAGTTTAAGCCTTGTAGTAGAATTTGTATCAAAGTTATGGATATTTTCGTTTATTTACATAATTCCAAATTACTTTCACAAGTATTGTAATAATTCACAACTCCACCAACAATGTACTAGACGTCTTTGCTCTTCTAATTTGCTTATGATGCCACTCTTTATAGCTAAGTCTTGTACCTATTTGGAGACTTCCCTATTACTGCTGAAGTCACCACCATCCTCCTCGTCTCTCAAATTCATAACTCTGGCACCCTACTTGACTCTCCCCTCTCATGCACTGTGTAGTTGCTAAATTTTGTGGTTTCTTCCTTCAAAACATTTTTCTTATATATACCCTTCTCTCTACTTACACAACCAACACCCTATATTTGTTCCTTGTAGCTTTTCTCCTGGATTATTACAACAGCTTTCTAATTGGTCTGCCTGCCTTGTGTTTTCCTACTCCAATCCATCTTCCACACAGCTACCAAATATATTTTCCTAGAGCATAGATCTGACCATGCATGTCACTGCCCTGATCAGTATATTACACTGCATTTCTATTTCCTCCAGGATTAAATATAAATCTTTTGGCACTTGAGGCTCTTCATAACCTGATCCCTAGCAATACTTAAAGTCTTCTAACACTCACTCCCTTCCACAAATTCTGTCTTTTCACATGACTTTCCATTTCTAGAATGGCACTATCATTTTGAGAAGGGAAAAAAAAAATCACTTCTAACTGAGGCGTATGAAGCCACCAGTCAGGGATCTCAAACCTCACTGCTTCCTGGGAATGGATTGAGAAGACTTTTCTCTTTGGCTCCATGGCCACTGTTCACTACTTTCTAAACTTCCTTAATCACTGAGTCCCAACTGGAGACAGCTCTTCCTTCACAATACACCAGCTGATTTTGGTTTCTAGATTCACAGACCCCTCATACTCTATTTTTAATGACCTTTCTCACTTATGTTACTGCTACCCCCATAACTAGTCTTGCTTTTTCTTCTTTTTCCTTTCTAGCTTCTGTCTCTATACATTCCAGAACAGAAAAAGTAGGTTTCCTAGGATTTGTAGACAAAAGAAAAGAGAATATACAAACTTTGAAAGGATTCATTAAGGTAAGGTATTTAGAAGTGCATAAAAAAGTAAGCTACCTAGCACCAGACTGGGCTGCACTTAACTTCTTAGATCATTCTGTAGAGCTAACAATCCCACAGGACCATTATTCATACCCTTTGATCCAAAGATCTCACTAATAGGTGAGAATATACTCCATAGAAGTTGTTAAAATCAAGAAAAGTAAGTCCCCTATGTACAGAAATACTCAGAGCAACCTCATTTGTGATAACAGCAACAAAAAACTAGAAACAAAACGTGTGTCCAGCTACTATAGGATGACAACAAAGTAAGGCATATGAATGCAATAGAATATCACTGCACCATAAAGAATGTCAGCTTTGAAAAAAATTCAGAGAAATATGAGTAAGACATGAATGAAAAGATTATGAAAAAACAAAACTGGGAGAACAAGATGTGTGTGTGTGTGTGTGTGTGTAGACTACAACAAAGGTCAGTTGTTGATTGTCAACAAAAGACTCTGATCAATTACAATGTCAATATCAGTACTTATCAAAGCCCAGAGTTAGGACCAGCAGGGAGCCATAGAACTGGAAGAGCTAGTCAAGTGCCAAAAACAAGAGTCCCTTTTATTATAAGGGTTAAAGGAAAGGCTCAAAGGAGAATATTTAACTGGAGATAGCCACAAAACCTGGAGATACTTAAAGACAGCATGGGAAGGCCAGGGCAACACAAGTGAGCCCCTCATAATGTGATTTGGACTGACCCTTCCAAATCTAGAATGAGAAGAATGAGGGAAGGGATACAACTAGGTAAGCCACCAGAGAGCTTCTAGCATGATGGCCTAGCAAAGCCACAAAAATCTCCAGGACATGCACCCTAGATTCCCAGAGAACAGATTTCCAAGGCTTCAGTTGAAGGATGGTTAGAATCCCATAGACTAAAATGCTATAAAGGAAGGCAACTGAGGAAAAATGGGATAGTCTCAAAATGAAAATCTGAAGATCTGAAGATTCTCAAGAGACCCAAATGGCACTGTGATCTCATGTCTCTGTATCTTCCCTTCAGTGATACAGATGTTGAGGCATCCCTGCCTGTTTGTGTGACCCTCTTCCTCCTCCTTGGAAAAAGGTGAGAGAGGACAAATTGACATCCTCCCATCAATTCACTGAAGAGGCTCTGTCAACCTGTTGGGGCCCAGCCTTGCTTTCTACTGCAATAGAGGGAACATTAGTGAAGCACATGGACTGTCCACCTGTCATCCTTTGCCCTCACTGCATACCCAGCCCATCTTCTTTTTTTTGAAAATCTATTTCCTTAATGGTATTCTTTACTCTCTTTTTTCATAGTTCCTTATTGACTATTGCACATTGCAGCCTGCTCACACCCAGTATGTGACTCCTAAGAGCAATAACCCCATTTAGGACTCTTATTTTTATGTGACAAACTTGGAGAAGATTAGGTAAGATAAGGTAGTATCAGGGCAGCTCACACCCAGCTCCTAAGTGTACAGAAAAGCAGTTGGTCACTTTGCTAATTAGTTAACCAATGAAAAAGACCCTCCTTATGGATCTCTGAGAAAATCCTCTCTAGCACACCTGTGTCAATTTCCTGTCCTAACAAACCATACTTGTGGGCCAGAAGGAAACCTTCACCAACCTGGGTTCAGTGTTGATCTAGTTAATACCTGTCTGTGTCATCGACCCCTTTGGCAGGCTGGTGAAATTAATTTAACTCTTCATAGAATAATATTAAAAATGAACAAAAAACACAATGTTACAAAGGAACAAAACTGTATTAAAATGCAGTTATATAAGTACATATATGCACATATAATATAAATATATAGATAACTGAATTAGATAGTCCAATTTTAATAGAATTTGGTTCTTACATATTTAAAAGTTCATGGATCCCAGGTTAAGAACCCCTGATCTAGGAGGTAATATTGACTATGCTTATGAATTGTTGGAGAATTGCAGAAAATTTGTAATTTGCTGAATGTTAAAGTATCTGGGAAATAGACTTACTTATTCAGTTTGGTCCATATATTTCTGTGACATAGGAAACTGACTTCTAAAAATGATCATTTGTTTTACTGAATACAGTATGGTAAAACTGCAAAGAAATTGTCGACATCTTTGCCCAGTTGTCTCCAAACTTCTTCTTGCTTTTCCTTCCACATCTTTGGGGTGTATGAGGTACAGTCCTGAATCATCTGCTCCCATAAGTCATAGAGAGGGAAGAAAGTACTTGCATGTGTGGAGTCCCTCTTGGAAGTGATTATTAACACTGGAAAGAAGGGGAAGCTGGAAAGGAACACTTGGGGTTTGAAATATTTTCCCACCTTCTCACCAAACTGCTGAGATTTTCAGAAGCTTCTCTGGCTCACAAAACTTTCTGGACTCAGCTCTCAGAATGGTGATTACACACGGGCTGCTCTGGCTTCTAGTCTGACCCATCTCTCCTGACATTGCTCACTTCCCATGTCCCCAGCCTATCAACTCTTTGCCCTGATGATTGCCAGAACTCTCCCAGCCCCCTGGATTTAATGGTGGCTAGAAAGATTCTCTTAAGCTGTGTCTATAGTGCTGCAGTTCCTCAGTCCCAAAGTCAATCATTGCAAATCCATTGCCCAACAGCAGCCAGGAATGCTGGAGGAGAAAGGAAATACAGACCAAATCTCAAGGGCAAACAGGAGGAAAGTGTGAGCATTCTATCTGGTATGTCCATGTGTTTTGTTATGCCTCTGCCTCCTTACTTAGCTTATGTGTCAGCCCTCAAATTTCTCTGCCTCTCCTCAATCTTTAAACACGGATTGGATCAGAGAGAGTGCAGCTGAGAAACCTCCTGAGAAACAAACAAACAAAAATGACAGGGGAATCTTTAGTGTCAGTAACAATAGTTCAAATAGACAAGACAGCAATGCCAAACGTCCCATTCCCAAGCATATATCCAAAGGACATAATGATTAAAAGAAAAGACCTCATATATGCAAAAATATTTACAGTAGTACTTTTTGTAGTAGCAAAGAAACAAAGTAGATGCCCATGATTTAGGGTGGAATGTGACGGAATGAAATATTACATAATATGGAACCATAAAAAAAGTTATGAACATGGAGATACAGAAAAGTATCAGAAGACTTATATGAACCGATGCAAAGTGAAGGAAGCACAATGAGGAAAATGACAAACACAATGACTATAACAATTTAAATGTAAAAAACAATTATCAAACAATCAATACTGAATGTTGCAAGATTTAAAATGACCAAGTTGTTGCCAATAAGTGGATGAGTGAATGAAAATGTAAATTTATTAACCTCTTTCTATGTACAAAGCATTGGGCCAGGTTCTGAGGCTATAAATGAAAAGACTAAAATATTTTAATTCCAGTTCTCAAAGAACTCACATTCTAATAAGGAAAGATAATAGATAGAATAGGCTTATTTCTTCCCAAAGGAGATATTAAAAGACACCTCTTCTATCTTTAAAGAGGTAGGGCACTACATATATTAACATTGTACATAACAGAATTTCTCAATATGTTGTTTAGTTTTGCCAAATTGTCTTTTTTTTCCCCTCTTTTTGTTATTCTTTGTTATAGGAGATATGTCCCTGGGAGGGGTAAGGAGAGGGGATAGGGTATATTAGGAAAGTTAGGTGATGTAAAAATGGGTAGCTAGGTGGTGAGTGGATAGAATACTGGGCTTGGAGTTCAAATCTGACCTCAGATACTTACTAGCTGTGTGACCCTAGGTAAGTCACTTAATCATGTTTGCCTCAGTGTCTTCATCTATAAAAAATGAGCTGGAGAAGGAAATAGCAAACCACTTCAGATCTTTACCAAGACAACCCCAAAAGGGGTCATGACTGAACAACCACAAAAGGTGATATAAGAACAAAATATATCAATCTATGAAAAAGAAAAGAGGACAATGTATAACTGCTAGTTACATTTTGGGCACTGGCTGCATTTAATTCCTTGGAGACTGTAGTTCTCCATTATTTGCAGCCATATAAAAACACTGGTAGAATATTGGTATTTCCAAACAGACTTTTTATTGTGAAAGAAGTGTGGAATTATTAAAGGAGGCTTGTCTTCTCCTAAAGGTTAATTCAGTCCACTTTCCTCCTCTTTTTTAATGCTGGACCCAATTCACTGTTCGCCTAACTCCACATCATAATATAGGCCTTCCATTTCTCATCCACTTAATTTTTTGTGGGTGGATGGTTCTGACAAGTTCTTTTGAGTGTTCTAGCTTTCTTTCAGGAGGTTCTGCAACATCCCAGAGTTTCATGTAATCAGCACAATACTGACTGAAAACAAGATCATTACTTTTGAACTCAATACTGCATCTCCTTTGCAATGTCTAACCATGTTTGTCAAGTATACATCTCTATGTTTTATACCTCTCCTAATATTGATGACTGTCAAACAAGTTGTCATGTTTCAAAAAATCAATAATTTTGATGTACAAATAGAAGACACCTTTTTTCAAAGAGAACTTTAAGGTAGTATTTTTGCTGTATGAATCAAACATTTTTTAGATTAAAAACAAACAGAACAAAACCAATGAGAAGAGTAGGATCTCATGGCTTCTAAATCTTTCTGCTAAGTGTGCGATAGAAAAGATGAGTTCTACTCTGGAATATTGCTTGTGAAGACCTGCCTATTCCCCACTTATACTCTCATTGAATATGCCCTCAATGAATGTGTAGTTGATTCCCATAAAAATTTTATATTGATGATCTACAGGTCAGTGGTTCTTATTTTCTTGGCTTCTTCCCCCCCCCCCCCCCAGAAATAAGATACAATAATTATTTTTGCCCACATTTATGGTATTTTTCCATCTCTTAGATAGTTTGGGAATAAGTCCTTCAACATTCTCACAATTGTGTTTCATATAGCAAGGTTTTCCTCCATGTATACACTAGGTCTAATTCTATTTTCCCAATCTCTTTTTCTTTTTAGTTCCATTTCTACCACCTCTAAGCAAGTCTTAAACTGTAATGTAGAGTTCAAATGTAGTGGCTCCACTGATCTTGATGATGAAAATAATTTATTATAACAAAGATTTAAAATAAACAAAGGACATTTCAGAAAAACTCACCAACATATTGACTGAATTTAACAGTATATGCTATATTCCTTACCTGCTAATCTCTGAAATGAAAGTAGGGAGTTACATTTTCTCAACTCTTGCTTAGTCATTTTTGTTTTAACATTCTTTCTGTTTACATTGCTGTAGTCATTATGTATATTATTTTCCTGGTTCTATTTAACTTCAATCTACATCAGTTCATACAAATATTGCTTTCTTAATGTGTTATGTTCTTATGTTTACCACTGAAAGTTTTTTAAGAAGGGTAAGCGCCAAGATGCATTAGGAAGATTACTCCAGCAATAAGGAGAAGTAAGACTGGAGAGAGGTTAATCTGGGGATAGAAAATTCCATTAGGAGACTGTGACAATTGTCCAGCTGAAAGATAACAAGGGACTGAACTAACATGTTAACAGTAAACGTGGAAAGGAGGACCTATAATGTGAGGGAGATTCAGTAGGACTTGGCAACTGATTAGCTGTAGTGGATGGAAAGGGAAGAGTTGAAGACAACTGAGGTTTCCAACTTGGATGACTCAGAAAATGGTGGGACCATAAATAGAAATATGAGAAGTAGGAGGAGAGGCAGAGAAAGGGTAATCTGAATTTGTCACTTACTCTTTGGTTAGAGTTGTTCATCCAACTAATAATTCATCTGACTATACTATCTCTCATTTCCCTGATCTCTACCTCGTCCACATGAGTGCCATTAAATTTGAATGCTGTGAATAAGTTCACTTACTTTGATAGTATATTTTCCAGGGATCATCCACATAGATGATGAGGTTGATGCACACATTTCTAGAGCTAGCTCAGTGTTTGGGAGACTCTGAAGGAAAATGTGGGAGAATAAAAGTATTAGGCTGCCTATCAGACTGAAAGTCTACAGAGTCATTTGCTGACCTCATAGTTATATGCCTGTGAAACCTGGACAGTATACAAGTACCATGCCAGGAAACATTCAAATTGTCTTAGGAAAATTCTGAAGATCACCTGGCAAGATAAGGTACCAGATACTGGGGTCCCTTCTCAAGCTGAACTGCCAAGCATTTAAACTCTACTGCAGAGTTCAACTCTGATAGGTAGACCATATTGTTTGAATGCCAAAAGTATGTTTGCCTAAAAGACTATTTTACAAAGAACTCACACAAGCCAAGCACTTACATGGAGGTCAGAAGAAACAATACAAGGACACTTTCAAGATTTCTCTGAAGAACTTTGGAATCTACTGTGAGAGACACAGCAGATACTGGCATGGAACTGCTCCACCTCATGTTCCCCCATTAAAGAAGGTGCTGTATTCTATGAGCAAAGCAGAATTGCAGTAGTTCAAAAGAAACATGAGATACACAAATCTAGAGACATCTCCACTCCAAATGTTCATATGAACTATTTGTGCCTGACCTGTGGTAGAGCCTTTTGAGTTTGTGTTGGTCTGATCAGTCATAGTCAGATACACTGTACCTTGATCCCAACATAGTGATGCCATTTTGGTCCTCTGTGAGGATAAAGGACAACAACCAGCCAACCATTAAATACTGTCAAATGTATCACTATCATTTAGAAACATGATGACTATAGCACTGTCCCTCTTATCTAGTGGTTGAGTATACAGAAAAGTTTCCAATGATCCATAACCTTGTAAATGTGAGTACTCCTTCTACCACTGCAGGTCACAGAATAGATATATCTCAGAAGATATTTATGAGTTTCTGTGACTGAAAAAACCCCCACAAAAATCAATTTTCCAAAGTAATAGGGGATTGGGAGGCAAGTTGGATTGGAACACATCCCATGGTGTGTTCTAGGAACTGAGCTTCCCTGGCTGTTTCTGAGGACAGCTGATCAATGCTGAAGGACTTAAGTTTGCTGTAGTAATAGTGTGGTTCTTGTGAGGGCAACAGGGGAAGGAAGCTGAATAAAAGAGGATTAAACCTTAAGCCAGGAAGAGCAGTTCACCTTAAAAGAACTTAAAAGCAGTGAATTTCTCAGGCTCAGAGCTTGATCACATATCATTTAAATTTTTTATTAAAAACATCAAAATATTTTATCAAAATTATTTCAATATTTCATCAAAAAGTATATATGGTATGCTAATTTAATTTGTGGTAAGCAAAAATTTGGGAAGAGCACTGCATGACAGAAATGGGATCCCAAGAGAACTGAACCATAAGGCTGATTCTAATAAGATGACATTTAATGGAGATAAATATAATGTTTTATACTTGGCTTTCCAAAAATCAACTTAGCAGTAAAATAAACATTTATACAGTACCTACAATATCCCAGGCATTGTGTTAATTGCTTTACAAATATTCATTTGATCTTTGAAACAACCATGCAAGGTAGGTGCTATTATCCTTCCCATTTTACACCTAAGAAAGCTAAGGCAGAGAGAGATTAAATGATTCTTACAGTTAGTAAGAGTCTGAAGCTGGATTTGACTTCAGGTCTTCTTGATTACAGGCCCAGCACTCTATCCACTGAGCTATTAAGCCACCCCTCTGTACACAGGCAAGGTGGTCAAGACATGACAAGACATCTCTTCATCTAATATCAGGGCAGTTTGACATTCTATAAAATCTCTTGAAGGATCTGGTAATTACTAAATAATAACTGTTTCTCTTTTACCCAGGAACCCTGAGGATCTTCCTCTTCCAGTTTGATTTTTTAGTTATTATTTTTCTTTTATTAAAAGGGGCCATCCCTTGAGTAACTACTTAAAGAGACCTATTCATTGTATGGGTGAATCTCACTCAAAGTGAGAATTTGATAAGACCTTAGTCTATAATGGCCAAGGTCCCACATTGCATCCTGGCCCATCTCCAGTCATCCTGATGAATATCAGGCCACTGTACCAAGATGGTTCTGGAGAAGAAAGTAAAGCTGGTGACCTTGCACAGCCTTCCCTCACTCATATTAAAGTCAACTGCAAGTCATGTCATCTTGATGCCATGGTCCTCTTCGAGAATGAAGGACAAACACAGCCTGAAACACCCAGGGACGTCTGTTTTGGAGAAGAGAGTATTTAATAATGACCCGTTCTTCATGTATTTAGAGGGTTATTGTGTGCAAGAGGGTTTCAGTTTGTTTTGACTGGCCCTCAGTTTATCACTAGAAGCAATGGATAGAAATGGCATGGAGGCAGATTTCAACTTGATGTAAAAAGCTTCCTCACCATTTGAATGATCTTAGTATAGAATGGACTGCCTTAGGAAGGGGTGAGTTTCTCTTTGATAGAAATCTACAAGCAAAGGTTGTAACACCACTTGTCAAGAGGGTTCTGGGGGGAGCTAGGTGGTAGATAAAGATAAAACACTGGTCCTGGTGGCAGGAGAACCTGAGTTTAAATCCTGCCTCACACACTTACTACCCTAGTGACCCTGAGCAAGTTACTTAACTCTGATTGCCTTAAAAAAGAAAAGGAAGATTCTACAGGAGATACCGCTGCTGGTATGGATTGGACTAGACAGTCCCTGAGGTCCTTCCCAGCTTTATTCTTGAAGTAATTCCTTCTTATTGTCTCTGAAAATGCAGGGGTATTTATCTGTTCTTTGATTTTTTTTTTTAAATATGTTCTTCTAATGACTAGAGCACTGGTCTTCAAACTTTTTCAAACGTACTCTCAGTAAAAAAAAATTTTGAACATTTCCCCTATATGTATATATTTATTTATTTATAAATTACATCTAGGAACTTACTTTACTAATAATTATTTATGTTATCAAACTTACACAAAATAGATATTTTAAAAAGGTGAGATAAGGATAAAATATTTGCTCCTAGAACCAATAAGGAGCCACTGGAGTTTACTGAGTAGAAGAGTTCCATAGTCAGGCCTGTGCTTTAGGAAAATCACTTTTTCAGTTATATAGAAGATGGATTAGAGAAGGGAGAAATATGAAGAAGGGAGGCCAATGGGAGGTTATCGAAATAATCCAGGCAAGAGGTGAGGAGAGCTGGAACTGGGATGGTGGCTATATAAGTGAAGAGAAGGGGTCAGATTTGGGATGTTATGGCAGGAGAAACAAAAAGATATGGTAATCTACTGGATATAAGGAGTGAGTGAAAGTGGGGTGTTAAGGATGATATTCAGGTTGTGAATGTAGGTGACAGGAAGGTTGATGAGGCCCTGCAGAAAGATAACTTTTTTAGGAAATAATTATTTTATTATACTTTATAAATTTTATATATATTATATTATGTATGTCTACATATCACACATAATATATAACAATATATATTATATTTTATTTTATTATGATAATATTTTGTCATATCATATACCATCTTATGTATTATAATATATTATATTTATAATAAAATATTATATATTATAAAAATAATTGTTAATATAGTAATTTTCTGCCCTGAACAGAAATTGAGATGTTCAGAAAAGGGATGAATTTTTTTTTTTGAGGGGGGATAATGTAATGAAATCTGATATGGATATCACAATTCATCCAAGCTTATTCAGCCTGTGAGATTCATTCTGTTCCACTCAAATGAAAATGAGAGAGGTCTCTTACTCACTATTCATTGATCCAGGGCACAGTGCTCACCCCCTTACAGGTACCAAGTGATCTGTAGGACAAAGGGGTAAGCGTCCTGGGGTGTGTGGGGTGAAGGATTTTCTCAGCAGCCCCTGTACAGTTGCTGTGCTGATGTGGGTACCTGAATAAAGGTTATGTTATGAATGTTTTAAGAGATCAAAGCCCAGCTCAGAAAGAAACTGGACATTTACAAAGCTGAGGGAGGAGGCAGAATTAGGGAATGCTGGGGCATCATCAGCATCATCATCATAACAGTTAACATTTATATAGTGCTTTAAGCTTTGTTGAGCACTTTACAAATATTTTCTCATTTTATCCTCAGAACTATTCTGTGAGTCAAGTGTTACTATTATCTCTATTTTAAGGATGAAGAAAATGAGGTAAAGAGAGGTTAAAGTAGGAAATATCTGAAGTAAGATTTGAATTCAGGTTTCCTAAGTCCAGGTCCAACACTGTCTTCACTGTGCCACCTAGAGGCCTAGTTGACAGGAGGTACAGTTATGTTGGAGGCAGGTCCCATGATTGACTATTGTGGTGAGGGTGGGATGTAACTCATTTCCCCTTCTTCTATTGCCTGATCACATAGCCTTTGAGGTAAGGCAGTGGCTCCTTAGCAGATCCCAGGCCTCATTTTGAAAACCATCAATCTAGAGTATGCATCTGATTACATCCTGGGTACTTTCCTCTTCACAATTATGAAGATGACAGAGCCACTTTCTCTCAGAGAAAACCTAACTTCCCTGGTTAGTTCTTCTTTGCCTAGAATTAAGACCAAGGAGGTAGCTCTTTTCATTGTTATCTCAGGCAATTTCCTTTTTTTCTATGTATTGACATATTTTGCTTTTCTCATCACCTTTATTTCCCTTTCCTTACAGTAAAATGATATTTCATAACATTCATGTATCATAATTTGCATAAATCTTCCTCAATCCATGGATATCTACCTTATTTCCAGTTCTTTACTACCACAAAGTGCTACTATAAACATTTTGATGTGTAGGGGCCTTTTTTTCCTGGCATTTACCTCCTTAGGTAATCATATGACTCAGACAATTTCAAGAGTTGGAATTTGGTTGATCAAGGGAGTTTCCTGATCAGTTTGATGAGTTTACAGGGTGGTAATTCTATACAGGACTTTGAGTGTATCTTCCTATTGAGAGTATGAACATGCCCTTTGCAACTCCTGGGGAATAGGTATCTCTGATGAAGGCTGCTCCCAAGATGAACTGGTTGACTCCTACTGTTAAGTGATAGATCATTTGGGGAGGACACACACCTTTTTGTTGACCCATAAAAGGAAGTCTATAGATCCTGTTGAACCATCTTCACCTTTTGCCTTTTTCTTTTAAGAGAACTTGACAGCACAGGTCCTGGGCAGTTCTTTCCCTAGCAAACATTAATGACTGTCTTGGAGTATAGGTTCATAGCACGGATGCCCTTGTACTGGCTTATGTGTGTGTTCATCCTTCATTGCTGAAGAAGATCATACCATCAGAAAAATAATTACATGACTTACATTTGACTTTGGTTTTTTGAGTGAGGGAGGGCTGTGCGGGTCACCAGCCTCACTTCTCCTCCAGAGCCATCTGAATCCAGTGACCAGATATTCATCAGGATGACTGGAGATGACCCAGGATGAGGCAGTTGGGGTTAAGTGACTTGCCCAAGGTCACACAACTAGTGAGTGTCAAGTGTCTGAGGTGAGATTTTTGAACTCAGGTCCTTCTGACTCCTGCACTGGTGCTCTATCCACTACACCACCTAACTGCCCTTACTGGCTCATATAGGCTAAGAAGAGAATTTCCTTACAATGTCAACTCCTAATCTAGGAAAGTCAACAACATAATTTCTCAACCACATGGCAGCCATAAAGAAGGGAACCACATAGCCAAGAAGTGAGAATTCCTGAGGACTGGATCTTTGGTAGCCTCAAATCTGAGTTCTAGCATCTGGTCTTTTAGTAAGAGAAGTGAGATTTACGAGGTGGTATTAGACCTGGGGCTTGTCCCATAAATGGTACTAAGTTTGAAAGTTTAGACATCTAGCTTTCTACGGAAAAGGGGAATTTCATAAATAGTGTGCCTCGTTGTGAAAAGAGGATTGCCAGTGTTGTTCATGGTGCTGGAAGGAGGATCAGTAAGAGACTGAAACCACAAGATGGGCTGATGGGGGCCTGGACTTTGTACTCCCTTATTACTCTTAAGTATTCAGATGCTGTAAAACTGCCACTGAATGGGGATTCCTCGTCTATTAACCCCACGTATGTTTCCCTTCTAGGGGACTACAAGCTATCAGAGAGTCTCTGTGGGGTGAAAGAAAGACTCATTGAAATGTTGGTGCTGTCTGTCTAGGAGTACTAAGTACCTGTCCCTTCCATCTAGGAAGATAGATATTACCTGGGCATTATTGTCAAGTCATTGTTGAGAAGGAAGGGAAGGCAGCAGATAACTACAGCAAAATCTACAGCGTGAGTTCTGCCCAGGCCTGCTGCAGTTGATCCATGGTGTCTGTGGCCTCAGCTCCAGGGAACATGGCCACCACCACATCAATTTTCATTATGCTTCTTCCTCTTCTCCAACAGAAGGCATAGGAGATGCTGAAGATGGGATATCCTTGACCCATCCTTTCCTAGGACTTTGGGGCAGTAAGGACTGGGGGATGAAGTGGGTAGGGGAATGGGCAGCAGCTGCAGTGGGGGCTGATCTTACATGGTGAGGAGACAAAGCTTACCACAAAGAAGCATTTTGCTATCCTCTTCAATAATAATATGCTGAGCAATGGACACTGCCTCATGGGCAAAGGGATGAACTTGCAGCCCTGCCATCCACCTTGCTGCTGAGGGTTCTGTACCACCCTACTTTCCCTTCAAATATTTGTAAAGTGCTTGGCACATAGTGGGAGCTTAATAAATGCTTATTCTCTTCTCTTCCCTTCTTATCTGCCCTGTTACCATGCCCTAAACTGGGTCTTACCAAGATTTACTGCTGCAACCTCCAGACTACTGGGTCATGTGCCCTGCAGCTGAACCCTTCTATAGCTGTTCCCCACTATTAGAATGAGAAGCTCCTTCAAAGCAGGGACTATCTTGCTTTTCTATTTGTATCCCCATCTTTTACCATAGTGCTTGTCACATAATAGATGCTTTTTCATTCATGTAGTCTTTCCTCCCTCCCTTCTTCCTTTCTTCCTCCTTCCCTCCTTTCTTCCTTCCTCCCTTCCTTCCTTCCTCCCTCCCTCCCTCTTTCTTTCCTTTCCCTCTCTCCCTCCCTCCTTCTTTCCTTCCTTCTTTCCTCCCCCCTCCCAGGACAGTCCAAAGGACAATGCAGTGCTATACATCTTGAGTACTTTAGGACACTATAGAAAGTAGAACTCACTGATGAGAAGATTGTGTTGATTGCTTATGGGCTATTATGAGTTCTTCGTGTGTTTTCTGTATTTGTATATGGGCTCTTGTGAGTGCTTTGCATTTTTAGCATTTTCTTTATGTTAAAATACACGTTGTCCCATGTCTAATAAGTTAATTGTAACCCTGAATTATTCATGGTGTTGTTATTGGATCTTGGAGAGACCCTTTATTTACATCTGTGGAGACTTTGTATGGGGTCTTGGGGGGATTCTTTTACTCACAACTGAAGAGATCTAAATACAAGCTATACTCAGAGATTTTACCAGAATAAACTCTGGGAGGACAAAAAAAAAGTCAAAGAACTAGTGATTTGAGATGCTGCCTCCAACACTAGACCTGATCCATGTAAATTCACACCTTGAGCACACCAGGTCATGTGTGATATGAACCATATAAGGCAAAAATTCAGATACTCTGCTTTTAGTTGAATGACATTTCTAGCAGATAGATACCTAGTTGAAATTTTTCTCCCTTCTTTATTTTGCTTCAGTGCCAATTTTATGATCTGAATTAGAATAGTAGCTTACACATCCTCTGTCTGCCTGGGTGGTCTATAGTTGTCTCTCACAAAAATATCACTTTTGTTTCTCCTTACTCAGAAGTTTTTCATCAAATGTTGTCACTGTCTTTCCAGGTTCATGAATTTCACTTCGGACATAGTGAACTATTCCACAACCACTCCTGCCCCAACTTTATTAAATTTGTTTCTGTGGAACAAAGTATGTACTACCATTGACGTATTTCAATAATGGCTCCTATTCTGACAAATGGTAGTGATATACCACAATATATAACATCATGTGTATACAATCACACAGTGTTATACCTAGTAACATAGTAATTATATGCTGAGTAGTTCTCATGTATTTCCCTTAACCACCACTCTCTGATCCCAAAGAACTGGATAAGAAAGAGTGGCCTGAAACCTTATCCCTGCCTCCACTAACTACTTCAGGCCCTCTAGCCCAAACTCAGGATTCTTTCCCCTCTCCCTTCTGGTACTCAAGCTGGTGGTTGCCTAGCAACCCCAAAACATCTTCCCCTGCAGCATTAGCAGCAGCAGCAGTAGCAGCAGCAGTAGAGTGAGGCCAGAACTATTACAGGAGTCACAGCCACTAACTAGGAATGTGTGGGAACAAACCCCTAAAATAGGCTTAAGTGTGAAACCCAAAGCTACTTTTTAACCCCTCAGGGTCTATGCTGCCTCCCAAGGAATAGAACAATGGAGCGCCTGGCCTGATCTCAGACTGGCCTTCTCCTCCAAGGCCCAACCTCACTTTCAACTACCCTCTGGTTTGGGATCTCACTTTCTGTATTAGGCCAAACCATTTTCTACAAAAGCTTAAAACTCTCTAAATCTGTGTATGGTCTGTTCTATATCAGATCCTAGGGTCTTAGCTAGAAGTGACCTCAAAGCAATCCAGTTCAATCTCATCATTTTACAGGTGATAAAACTAAAGACCAAGAATGTTAAATGACTTGTCTAAGGTCATTCAGTTGCTTTCCAGTCATATCTGATTCTTTATGACTTCATTTGGGGTTTTCTTGGTAAAGATACTGAATCGGTTTGCCATTTCCTTCTCCAAGGTCATAATAGGTAGTGAGCACCAGAAGCAGGATTGTAAGCCACGTCCTTTGACATGGTTCAGTACTCTTTCTACTGTACTCTATATGACTATTCTTGTCTCTATGTGCTTAAAACCCTAAGTAAACATGAGTCATTATTATGATAAATTACAACATCATATATCTCTCTGTCATTGAAAGAGTTAACTAAATTTTATAAACCTTTTATTAAGTGCCTACCATTGGAAGCATAAAGCATTTTACCCCAAATATTTCTGTGACATCGGTAATACAAATATTATCATCTCCAGTTTATAGATGAGAAAATTGAGATTCAGAAACGTGTTCTTTCCACTACACCACACTTCCTCTTCGATCATTATCATCAATGAGAATGACTGATTTTGCATGTATGTCACACTGTCCCTATCTCTCTGCCTCTCCATGTTTCTGTCCCCATGACCACAAATCTGGGTCTCATGTCAGTATTTCACTGTTTGCATGAATCACTGGTTCCTTGGTCTTTTTCTTCTTCCTAAAACAGAATAAGTGCTTAACAAATGCTTATTGATTGATAGACTCTTTCTCCCAGGCCTGTGCAGGTTATCTCTCTCCCCCTAGAGCTGGATAACACACTCCTCACATCTAGGCCTCCTCAGTCCTATATCAACCCTGTGTTATCATGGCAACATGGACAGCCTTCTGTTCTCTCCATTACAGAAGTTGGGTAGAGCCCTCACCACAAGAGCCATGGTGAAAAGGGTTGACCAAGGGACTCCATGGTAATTTGATAAGGAGGCTGCCTAGGAAGCAAGTTGTTTCATTTATCTCCTTGGCCTACTTCAGGGTCATGTAGGCAAGGTAAAGCCAACACCTGTCTGTTAAGGCACAGAGAAAGAAAAAAGTCATTCCTATTATCTAACCTCCAGGTACAGTGAAGATAATCCCCCAGAGAATTTCCTTTCAGAGTCCACGTTAGAACCCTCCCTCCACTGCCCCCAGGAATCCTTTGTAAGCTGGATTACAACCCTACCAGTGACTGAAAAAGCTCTTTCAGAGGTTACCAGCTGCTAAATCCAATGTCGCTTTCATAGTTCTCATTCTACCTGAGCCCTCTTCAGCTTGTGGCTCTGGGCATCATTCTTTCCTCCTGGACACTTTTTCCTCCCTTAGTTTCTGGGACATTCTTGGTTTTCCTCCCACCTGCAGGATTGTTCTAACTCAATCTCTTTTGCCAGATCATTATACTTCTGCCACCCACTAAGTTTAGGCATACCCCAAGGCTCTGTCCTGGGCCTTTTTCTCTTCTCTCTCTTTATTCTTTCCCCTGGTGATTTCATCAGCTCCCATGGGTTCAATTTTCAACTTTACTCAGATGTTTCTCAAATGTATATATCCAGCCCCAATCTCTTTTCATGAATTGCATTTCCATATTACTGACTCATTGCTGGACATCTTCACATAGCCATTTCAAATTCAACTTGTCCAAAGTGAAATTCATATTTTCCCCTCAAACCCACCCCTCCTTCTAATGTTGATGTTTCTACTTAGGACTCCACCCTCTTCCTCCCAATCACCCAGATTCAAGATCTTGGAGTCATCCTTGAAGCTTTCCTCTCCCTCCAGCTTGCCCATATCTAACTAACTGCCAAGGTTTATCCATTCTCCTTCTCTCCATGTCCCATCTCACACCTCTCTTCTCTTACACCCTTGTAGCCTCTCTACTCTTTCAGGCCTTCATCTCCTCTTGCTTGGACCACTGAAATAGCCTAATTGTTCTTGCTTCTGGAATCTCCCTTCTCCAGTCCATTAAGTACAAAGCTGCCAAAATAAGGTTCCTGAAACACATATCCATCTATGTGATTACAAAAATCTTCAGTGGCTTCTTATTGCCTCTGGTATAAAATACAAATTCTTCAACTTGGCATTGAGGGGCATTAGGGGCATTAGGGGCATTGGGGGAAGCTAGATGGTGCAGTGGATAGAGCACCAGTGAAGGAGTCAGAAGGACCTGAGTTCAAATCTCACCTCAGACACGTGACACTCACTAGCTGTGTGACCTTAGGCAAGTCACTTAACCCCAGTTGCTTCATCCTGGGTCATCTCCAGATGAATATTTGGTCACTGGATTCAGATGGCTCTGGAGGAGAAGTGAGGCTGGTGACCTGCACAGCCCTCTGTCACTCAAAACAAAGTCAAGTACAAGTCATGTCATCATTTCTCTGATGGCGTGGTCTTCTTTGGCAACAAAGGATGAGCACACACACACCCAGAAAGCCCTTCACAGTCTGGCTCTCCCTAAATTTTCTTGTCTTATTTTAAACTAATTGCTCCCATCACATACTTTCTGCTCTACTCAAACTGGCTTGTTAGCTGTTTTCCTGTGCAAAACATTCTATCTGCTGACTCCAGCATCTTTTTCAGACTATTTCACACCTGGAATGAGATCCCTCCTTACCTGTGCCTCGTAGAATGTCTTATTATCTGTTGTTCAGTGCTGTCTGTCTCTTTGCAACCCTGTGGACCATACTGTCCATGAGGTTTTCTTGACCAAGATACTGGAATGGTTTGCCATTTCCTTTTCCTGTGGATTAAGGCAGAGGTTAAGTGACTTGTTTAGGGTCACACAGTTGTAAGTATCTGAGATCAGATTTAAACACAACTCTTCCTGACTCCAGAGTCAGTGCTCTATCCACTGACCCACCCAGCTCCCTCATAGGATGTCTAATTTTCTTCAAAACCCAAATCAGGTGCTTATGAGGCTTTGAGGGGCAGCTGGTGGCACAGTGGCTAGAGAGCTAGGCCCAGAACCAGAAAGACCAGAACAGAAATCCAGTTTCAGACTCTTACTAGCTGTGTGATGCTGGTGATCCTTGCCTTAACTTCTTCATCTGTAAAATGAGTTGGAGAAGAAAATGGCAAATCTCTGGCATCTTTGCCAAGAAAACCTCAAACGAGGTCATGAGGATTTGGGCACAACTGAACAACATAACATTGGCCAATCTTTACGTCTGGGAATTGTTCTCTCTTCATCCAAGACTGACCAATTGAGTCATAGGGTCATGGATGCAGAGCTGGAATGGACCTTGGATGTCATCTAGTAAAACCTCTTGATTTACAGATAAGAAAACAGATCTTGAGAGGTTAAATCTAACTCCCTTCGTACAATCGCCAAATTAGAAACTATATAGAGAGTAGCTACAAAGAAGAAATGTAACAATCAAGACATCCAAAACTTCACAGGTCAAAATCCAAAGGAGACAGAAGTAAAATCCGTGGCCTTAAAAGTTTCTGCCTACAGAGTTTAGGCAACAAGGAAGAGAAATGAGAAGTTTATAATTCAGTCTCATAGGTATCACAGATACCTGGTGGGATAAAACTTACTGGAATATGGCTTCGGATGGCAATGATTTCTTCAAAAGAAACAGACTAGGATAAAGGGAGGTGAGGTAGCATCAGTATATTAAGAAACAACATAATAATAGCTAAATATAATATCGATTGCCACCCTCAGAACACCCACTCTTCCAAAGACATATAAGCTTTGATTGGGTTCCATGAGGGGTCTTTGGCATTCAAGAGTGCCACTGACCCCTTTAATTAATTAGCATGATTAATATAATAATTACCCCAAAATTATATCTCTCAAACTTCTCATATGTCACAGGTTATCGTGAGGATTAAATGAGATAATATTTGTAAAGCACTTAGCCCAGGACCTAGAATGCAGTGGGTGCTATATAAATGCTACCCATTATTATTACAAAGCAAAGTAGGTGATAACTTCTTGATTTGCTTTATTGATCATTTCATCCGCCAGTTTGTTTGAAGAATCAAAAAGACGGAATTCTTGATTATCTTGGATTCTCAATAGCAGGGAGGAACTGATTGCTGAGTAGAAAAGATGACAATCTTGGGGGAAGCAATCACTTCCTCCTATAGGTGATGAGTGAGGAGAGGAAAGCTAGGCAAAGTGGGATTTGTATTCTGCACTGTGGAAGAGTTCAGAGGAAGAATAGGCAGGAGTCTATGGATTAAAATTATACAGGGGAACTCAGTCTAAGAAGGGTAGGATATATTCAAGAATGAAATTCTGAAGACACAAAGGAAAACAATTCCATTGAGGAAGGAAAAACAGGAATTTTCTGAAAAGATCAATGTGGTTGCAGAGGGAACTCACCAACCTATTAAGATTTTTTAAATGTATGGAGAAAAAAAAGAAAGGCAGGTAACTAGAAAATAAATATAACAGCATGGAATAGATGTAAAAAAAATGTCAAGAATGCAAAAATAAGGATCAGTTGAAGGCAGTGAGGAAAGCCAAGGACTGCAAAAAGAGGCTATTTTAGCTCCATTGAGATGGGGGGGAGGGGGAGTACAAAGATCAAAGAAGACACGACTAATGATTGAAGTGGATGGGACAATGATAACTGGCAACAGCCAATTGGGATGGTCTTTGTACTGTTAATAATAGAGTAAAAACTCCTAAAACAGTGTTGATACTCAAGGTAAGTAAGGAGTTAGTAAGAGAGAACCTCAATGCCTAGAACAAATCCAAATGAATTACATCCTCAGGCCCCCAGAGAGCTGACTGATGTTATTGGGGTGCTTGGGTGCATGTGCTTGGATCTCAATTCTAAAATCACATTTCTTTTTAAAAGCCACATGTCTTCCTAGCCTCAAAATACTATCCCAAGAAATTTCTCCCCAGCCCAAGGACATAGCCTGCCCCAGGAACAACTGTTATCTACCTTCCTGATACAGAAGCCAGCTGCACCTATAGAACTTATTAGTCTGAACCAGTTGTGTACTGGCTGAACTAGCTGTGTACTGGGTCATAATGACATTTACTACTCACTGGCCAATCATATGTATCCTAGACTTAGACATATGTATACCCCCTTACATTTATACTGTCTAACAAGACATTGATGAGAGTAACCTGTTATTCCTGAGTCAATCCTAATGGCTAGATGACTTAGTGACATTTCAGGCCTAAAACTACACCTCCAGGTAGCCCCACTTTGGACTATTTCCTGATGAACTCTGGGTAAAATACCTGCAGAGTAGATACCAAAAGCACATGTTCCTTTAACTACTCCCTAATCCCACCCCAAAACACCTAGCTAGCATATTTGGCACAAGTGATACTATAGAATATCCTATATAAAATTCACCCGTACTTCTCAAAGGTTGTAGGTTTCCTAAGAATTCTTGCCCGCTGAAAAGCATAACAAGTCTTTACCTTGACCTCAACAATGCTTGAATCTGAGAATTCATTCCAGGTAACCTGCCCCTGTTACCCTGATCTTTGTGAGGGTCTCACACCGCCCCCTTCCAGTCCTCATCAATGTGATTGCTAAACCATTCTCAATAATACTTGAAAGATCTAGAAAACAGAAGTTACCATGAGAAGAACAAATGTTCTGGTTAAAAAAACAAAAGCAGAAAAGTGTCTGAAAATCATAGGCCAGTTTTGATTTTGATTCTTGGGAAAAGTTTAGAAAAGACCATAAAAGAGATTGTGGTTAGTGAACCCTAGAAAGGGAAACAGTGAAGACAGAGAGCTCACACAGCTTGATAAAGAATAGATCATGCCACACTAAACTCATTTCCTTTTTTGACAGGATGACTTAACCAGCAGAACAAGGGAGTACTATGAACATTGTTGGCCTTGATTTTTAGTGAAGTATTTGACAAAGTAACTGATATTATTTTTAGGGAAAAGATAGAAAGATGTGGATTAAACCAAGCCCACCTTATTCTTCATGTTCCTATTTCTGTACACGGTAACACTATGAACAGATGGTCAATTCAAAATAGCCAAGGTAGCCAAGTTCAAAATCTTGGAGTCACACCACTAGCAAAAGGATATTTCTAAATAACAGATCTGTTCAAATAAGCTTTGGTGGCTAGCTATTGTCTCTAGAATAAAATACAAAACACAAATGCCAGGGCCTACTTTTTACTCCCTTCATGCACTCTAAGGTCTGACCAATCTAACCTTCTTGCTCTTTTTCCCATCTTATTTCCTACTCTCATTGTTTTGCACAGACTAGCCTGCTGCCTAGAAGGTATCCCTCCTTACAGCCACCTCTTAGAATCCCTACTTTCCTTCAAAGGGCAGCTCAAATGCCTTCACCTGAGTACTTGCTGTTAGTGTAACCCCATAGGAATGATTTTGTGTTTACTTTGTGTATTCTTGTATGTGTGGGGTATATGGGGTGTTCAGGGAGGACTAGCCCCTCTGGTGTGAGGGCTTACTGAGCCCTTTTCAGGGCAGCTCATCCACCTTTGGTGTCCAGCTGACACTTATCTCTCACCTGTGGCTCTAAGAAGCTGTAACAGGTGCAATGGCCACACCCCAGTAAATACCCCAAGCGCATGAAGCCCTCCCCAAGTGGAATGGGCAGATGAGAACAATTTGTTCCAATGGCTATGTAAAAGGCTGAAGCAGGTGCTGTGGGGTACTTACAACTTGGGCAGACATCAAAGAGGCCAGGGTCATCCACTGTACCTTGGACTATCACCAGCTGTCCTGACTTGTCTTGTCACTGAACTTTGAGGACTCTGCAAGAGTGAGGGTGACAACTGTGTGCAACTCTGCCTCATTTAAATCCCATTCACAGGCAAATCAAGACATCACCCTGTGATGTCACTGGAACTCCAGAAAAATGAAGGCCAAGCAACTTATATGTATATATATTATTTCCTCCTCCAGGAGAATGTAAACTCCTTAAGTGAAGAACAGTTTCATTTTTATCTGTTTTTTCTAGCACCTAGCACAAAGCCTGACATAGTTGACATTTCATCAGTGTTTACTGATTGACTAGATGAAATAAAATTAGGTGTATTTGAAAGGTTGAAGGTCAATCGAATGCCAACTTGGTAGGAAGTCTCCAGTGGAGAGCCCCAGGGATCTGTGATTGACCTCATGCTCTTTCCCATTTCTTTTCCAATAATTTAGATAAAGGTATGGACAGCATGCTCATTAAGTTTGTAGATGATGCAAAGCTAGGAAGAATCACTGGGATCTCAAAACAGGCTAGAGATCTGGATCGAATCTAATAAGATGAAATGGCATGAGGATAAATATAAAATCTTACAAGTGGGTTAAAAAAACAAACAAAAAAAGAGTCTCACAAACACAAGCTCATAGAGACGCATGGTCAGCTAGCAGTTTTGTTTGAAAAAGATCTAGGGGGTTAAAGGTCTGTAAACTCAATATGAGTCAGCAGAAGCACAAAGTGGCAGAAAAAAAGTTAAGTTGCTCTTGTAATGCATTAAGAGGCAAAGCCAGGAGGAAGCAGGCAACAGTTCCTCCATGTTTTGCCTTGATCAGACACTGGGGAGTGGGGGAGGGAGGAGAAGAGGAGGAGAAGAAGAAGAAGAATAGTCATAATTAGTGCTATTACTATGTTAATTACATTAAGGTTTGTAGGATACTTTACACGTTAGTTACTTTATTTGATTCTCATGGTAACCGTGTAAGGTAAGTGCTTTTATCCCCATTTTAGAAATGAGGAAATAGGCTGATCTCAGGGGTCACGCAGTTAATGAATGTGGCAGGATTCAAACTCAGGTCTTCCTGATTCCAAGTCCTGCCCTCTCTCCACTACAACTCTCCCAGGTATCTCAAGGAGTATTGTGTGGAGTTTGGGTACTATAACTTAAGAAAGACATCGATAAGTTTAAGAATGCCCAGAAAATGCCCAGACTGCTGATCAGGATATTGAAAGACATTGAGGTCATATCATAAAAGGATAATTTGAAGGCTCTGGGGATTTGAGAAGAGAAGGAAAACAAGAGAAGTAACAAGAGGAGAGGAGAGGAAAGGAGACCAGAGGAGAGGGGAGAGGAGAGGAGGGACGAGGGTGTGGGGGAGAGGAAAAGAAAGGGACAAGGGGAGGAGAGGGGAAGAAAATAACAGAGAGGAAGGAGGGAAGGAAGAGGGGGAGGGGAGGGGAGGAGAAGGGAGAAGAAGAAAGTGGAAGGAAAGATAGAAGAGGGGAGGAGAGGATGGAAGAGATGAGGAGAGTAAGGGAGGGGAGGGGTGTGTGTGTGGAAATATGGGAGCTGTCTTCAAGATAGGTAGATGATACAATGGATAGAGTCAGATCTGGAGCCAGGAAAACCTTAATTTAAATTCTGTTGTAAACATTCGGTAACTGTTTGATCCTTGGCAAGTCATTTAAGCTCTCTCAGCCTCAATTTCTTCATCTGTGAAATGCAAATGTTAGATTTGATGGTCTCCAAGATCCCTTCCAGGTCTCTCTATCTGTGATTTTCTAATACATGTTTGAGAAGCTCAAAGAGGAATTAGATTTTTCTGTGTGGTCCCAGAAGGTGAGCCAGAAGCAATAGATAGAAATTGGAAAAAAAAAGTTAATTTGGGCTTTAATGTGAGAAAAGCTTCCACAGAGGGAGAGCCCTCTGGCAGGAGGTCATCGCTTCCCCCTCATTAGTGGTCTTCTAGCAAAGACTAAATGACTGTTTGTCTGGTGTGACTGCTGGCAGTCCTCTATTGGCATGGGTTAGACTAGATGATCAGGGCAATCCCTTCTTAAAATCCTGTAATTCTGTTAGTGATTCGCCCAAGGTCACATATAGAGTAAGCAGAAGAGTCTGGATTTGAACCCTCATCCAATGATTTAAAATCCAGCATTTTTCCCCATTAAGTCCCACAGGAAACAAGAATCTGGGAGAGCAGAGGGGAGGATAGGCATTGCATTACTGCAAGGAAAATAGATTCTGGGGCATGTGGGAGTCTGTTCATACGGGCAATTGTTAACTTGTTCAGTTTAAAGTTAAATTCTCACCTCAGAAATCTGGCAAATGCTATCAATCAGGGCTCCGTTTATTGTTTTGTTAATTGCTTAAGAAAGTGATGGAGAAAATGTTTCAACTGGCAGTTTCAGCTGGAGAGCCAGTTGTCAAACATTTACCAGCATACCCCTGTAAAGAGGTTGGGCTTTAGGTAGGTAGAATTTCCAGGGTGGAAGCTGGACATGGATAGAAAGGATGAGGAAATGAAGCAGTAGACAGAGCCTTTAGGGATGGGAAGTGCTGGATTCTAGAACTCTAGACCTTCCTATGGAATAGGACAGCCAAAAAGAAGAGGAGTTGTTTCAGTAGTCTATGAAAGTGGATGGACTAAATGACTCCACAAGGACCTCCTGGATCGTTGATATAGCAGCCTGGCTAATCGACCAGATCTCCTGGGTCCCTAAGTCAGAGAGCTTTTTATAGCTCAGTCCTCAAAGGGGGGTTGAATAATTAAAGGAGAGGGACAGAAATAGCAGCTGGACGGGAGTGGGTGGGTTATTTTGGGGTTTTCTGGAACACAGAGTTCTCGTTGACGTCACCTTACTCCCACCCCTAGAGGGAGCAGGGCCAGTTTTGGGGTTGATGGGAGATTCCCACGGAATCTTCACCCTCTCAATGCTAAAACCCTTAATACAATTGTCCAGGAACTTGGCCAGTCAAATGGGATATGAGCTGGGTGATCCCAAAGCACCTATGGCCTAAATTCAACTGCATTGCTAGTTCTCAGAGGCATGATGGTACAGTGGAAATAATGCTGGTTTTGGAGTCAGAGGTCCTGGATTCAAATATTCCCTCTGTTAATTTTCTACCTATGTGACCTCTCTGGGCCTCAGTTTTCTCATTTGTAAAATGAGGGGGTTAGACTAAATGGCCTCTAAGGTGCCTTCCAGGGGAAGGGAGCCAGCATTTGGCATCGTTCTAAGCACTCTAAACAAACGTCTCATTTGATCCTCACAAATAGGTAATTATCCCCATTCTATAGTTGAGGAAACAGAAGTAGATAGATATTAAGTGATTTGCCCAGGATCACACAGCTAGTAAGTGTCACAGGCTGGATTTGATCTCAGGTCTTCTTAACTCTGGGCCTAGCACTCTATCCATCTAGCCTTCTAGTTCTACTCTATTATCCTTTGATACTCTTGAGTTCTCATTTTGTCCATTCCCTTTTAACACAACTCAACAGGGACCTCTGTACCTCTTCCTGATCTCTAGAGAAAAAAGTAGTTCTTTCTTGCTCTCTTTGCTAACAGGAGTCCTGCTGGTTAGCCTAGATCCCTTCTGTTGCAAGGAGGGGGTGAGAGGTAGAATAGTAATAGAAGAAAAGATTTGAGGCATAAAGGCAGAAATAGGAATCATGAAGAGGTTGTTTGTCCTTCATTTCTTGAAGAGGACCAACGGCATCACAGGGTGAGGTCTTGCTTCATGCATGAATAGGATATAAGTGAGGCAGAGCTGCACAAAGTTGTTGGCCTCTCTCTTTCTTCCAATCATTGAAGTCCAATGGCAGGACAAAAGTCAGGATGATTGGTGATGGCCCATGATGCGGTGGATGACCTTGGCATCTTTGATGTTTGATGAAGCTGTAAGCACTCCACAGCACCTGCTTCTGCTGCTTTCAAGGCCATTGGAACAAATTGTTCTCATCTGCCTGTTCCACTGGAGGAAATCTTCACATGCTTGGGGTAGATATTTTCCCCTCTCCCATTCATCTATGGCCTGTTGGTTACCCTCAACCTGGTTTAGCCCATCTGCCCACACAATTTACTAGAGTGTGGCCACTGCACACGTTATAGCTTTTTGGAGCCACAGGGGAGAGCTGAGTGCCAGGTGGACACCAAAGGTGGGTGAGCAGCCCTGAAAAAGGTTCAGCAAGTCCTCCCAGCAGAGGGGCTAGCCCTTCCTGAACACCCCATACACTCCCATGAAGATGTAAAGACCTAGGTCTTTAAAAACCTAGTCTGCCCCCCTCATAGAGGGGAAATTAAAGCCTAGAGAAGGAAAGTGATTTGCTCACAGTCATCCGTGTAGTAAGTAGCAGAGGCAAGGGAGAGCTCCTGGAAGAAAACGAAAATATGAAAGACACACTTTTAAGTTTCATCTGCATTATTAACATTGTCTTCATCCCTTTCTTAAGTCTAGACAATGAACAAAACCCTAAACCAAGCCCTGATTTGTAGTATTTGCCAGTTTCTGAGGTGTAAATGGCTCACCCTGAAAATTTAACAACCAGCTGGAAAGTTCGTATGAGACAGCTTCAGCACACTCCTGAGCAGGGGTGTGGTGGTGCTTGAAGAACTGATAAGGAGTGCAGTGGGAGGTAAGTAAAGAGTTGGAAGTGGAGGAAGAAGGGAAAAGGAGATGGGACACCAGTTCATTGAGAGTTCGTAATAGCTCCCTTCCTATAGAGCTTTATGGTTACACAAGTCATTCCTCATAACGATACTATGAAGTGTATGGTACAAGTATTAACCTGATTTCACAGATGAGAAAACTGAGGCAAAGCACAGTGAAACGACTTGCCCAGTGTAACACAGATGGGATGCAGTCAGAGCCAGGACTCAAACCCAGGCTCTTATACTAGATCTCTTTGCACTTTATAGTGCTGTGTGGTAGGTATCTGGGAGGAGTTATTTAGGGCTGAAAGGCTCAGTAGGTGGAGCCTTAGGAAAGGAAGGATTGAATGGTGTTGTTCCTCCTGATTCCGACTCCACCCTGTCTTCTGGTTTTCTTCCCAACATCCCTTCATCCCCTGGCAAACTCTCAGGCCTCTGTCTGGAGAGGCAGTATGACATCAGGAAAGCAGTAGAGCAAAGGGTGGGCAAGGCCCAGAGCAGCTCTCAGGTCTCATGGGTCTGAAGAAGGGCAAACTGACCAATCAGACCAGAGAGGGTGGACCCTCACCCCCCGCCCCAGCCCTACCTACCGGGAAAGAAACCTTAGAAATCGTCCTGTCCAGCCTCTTTCTATTTCAGAAGAGAAATTGAGTCCCCAAGAGTGACTTGCCCAAGGTTATGTAGATAATAACGGAGTTGAGATTCACTCCCAGATCTTTTGACTTTTTAAAGTTTTGATTGTGTTTTTTTCCTCCCCATTAAAATATGTTCCCTGGCTTTTCTCTGTTCTGATTCTCCTTTCTCACCTTTCATGCTGTGATCTGGGTCACTCTCTTTCCTGTTGAAATCACAGGCTAGGGAAATTGGAAGAGACCCTGATCATCGTGTCTGTTTCTGCCAGACAGTCTTTCCAAACCAGAGAGAAACTGAAAAGGTGGGAGAGGGTAGAGGTGGCGGAGGAGGGGAGCTGGGGAATGGCTGGACAAGGGCTAACAGCCCTACTAAGAGTTGTTGTGAGGAAACAGAGAGCTTCGCAAATCCACGGTGCCCCAGC
Organism: Bettongia penicillata ogilbyi; assembly: GCA_023548195.1. Taxonomy (NCBI): domain Eukaryota; kingdom Metazoa; phylum Chordata; class Mammalia; order Diprotodontia; family Potoroidae; genus Bettongia; species Bettongia penicillata. Next base: position 2,829,523 of record JAJHZJ010000850.1, on the reverse strand, counting down.
TCCTCTCCTCCCTTTTCCGTTTGGTTCACAGCTTAGTAGTCTTTTCAGTTTCAGCTTCTTTGCTGTGTTATCCTATCCCTACTATTCCACATACCCTGGTCGCCGTGCGCCCCGCCAACCCCCTTATCCCCCCCCCCCCCATTGACAAGGACAGGGGTGGAGTGGTGGAATATAGTATGTGTGCAGACTAGGACCAGAATAGGCTGTACGTAGTCGAGTGGTTCGGACAAAATGCTGGAGGAGCTCCGAGGAGGGAACAAATGTTGACAGAAAGAGAGCATAGGTTTTAGATTGAGATAGGAATTCAAGAGATTGTCTAGCTCACACCCCTCATTCGACGTATTAGGAAACTGAGATCCAGACCTTTGCCAAAGGACAGAGAAGGAGCAGAACTTTTGCTGGAAGGGTAGCAGGGTGGACCTCCAATCCAGGGCTTTTTTCACTTAATAACAAAAGTCTTTTCCCTAGGAAATTCACCGGCAGAAGCAACAACGGTGCGTTCACTACCAGGCTTATTCGAGAGAAAGTGGCCAAATCTAGCGATGTTGTCAGTATGGTTATTTTTCTACCCTAGACTCTGTCTGGCCCACTCAAGACTTTCTCTTAGCTTGGATCTGCCACTTGCTTCTAGTTTTGTTTTATGGATTTACTCTGCCCCCTTCCCCCAAGTACAGAACCCTAATTTGGCTGGAGTAGGTGGGGGGGTAGCTGGAGATAAGGCAGGAAATCTAAGTAGGGACCAAACTGTAGAGACTTTGACTGGCACCCTTCCCAGGCCCTCGCCCCTCCTACCACCACACCCCACTTATCCTGGCTCCCTTCCCCAACGTCTCCTTTTGGGAAGTCTACAGTCCTGACAACAGGACCTACCCCGCTAGTGCTTCCCATTTCAGGTCTGCCCCCATACGAACTGCTAGAGCTCGAGCTTCCACAGGACCATTTTTTTTCTTCCCACACCCGTACCCACGCCCCAGTTCTTCCTCTTCGTCTTCTTTCCCTCCCACACTCCCTCTTCCCTAGGTCAGGGACAGAAGCAGCTGTCTTGAAGGCCTTCAGCGCCTGGCCCTTTAAGGCCACCCTCTTCCCCCACGTGCTGTCTGGTTGGGTTGGCGACGGTGACGCACACGTGACGTCAATGGCAGCTGGCGGAGACTAGGCACGAGGGGGAGAAAGTGGGGGGGAGAAGGCGGTTCATTTGCATTTAAAGGGGTAGTTCCTTCTTCGAGTTAAGGCTTGGAGGGAAGGGATGGGCTTTGGACTTTTCTTCCAGGACAGTGGAGAGCTGAAAGTCTTTTGTGGAGTTGGAAAACGTCTAGGTACAGCTCAGGACAAGTTCGAATGACTGAGTAGTGTCCTTCCGAGGGAAAAGGAAAATAGTCCCTCGCTGTTGGGGCTGGGACCATGTGACTAGGAGGAGGAGGAGGAGGAGGAGGAGGGAGCGGAGAGAAGGAAAGAGGGAGGAGTCGAGGAGAAGGCTCTTCTTGCAGACTGTGCTGCAGCTGCCCCCACCCCCACATCCTGCCCACCCTCTGAGCAGCTGCCACCACATCCTGCCCAGGCAGGGGGGACAGGGTGTGCTCGGGGGGGATGCACTGACCGAGGACCCAGGATTCGCCCCCACCACATATACACCACCCACCCACCCCACCCCCACCCCAGCCTCTGGTCCAGGGCGTGGTACCTGCCCTTTGCCTCCGGCCTCTGACTCCAGCCTGGGCACCGAGCAAAGCTCTACCCTCCCAATCTTGGACATCGAAGCGCCTAACTTGGCCACTCAGGCTAAAGCAGCCCTCCAAGTCCTCTCCCCACCCCTCGCCCCAGAGGCAAAGGACGGGAGAAGAGAGAAATTGACACGCCTTGACAGTGCTAGACTCTCGGGCACATACCAACGTGCGCACCGGGATACGGGTACTTCTACACACGGGCCAATCTGCCCAGGAGTACTTACACTCGTAATAAGCAGCTAACATTTACACAGCAGCGTTTACAAAGCTCTTAGCCCAGTGCCTGGCACAATAAATGCTTTAATGTAGCTGGGTCTTTACCTGTACTACTTCATTTGTCCCTCACAAAAAGCCTGCAATGTAGCTTCTCCGACAGGGGTTCTTCACCTGGTGTCCATGGACAATCGGCCCCAACCCCTAACCCCCACCATGCAGTCTGGGAACTTGTGTAAGAAAAAAAATTGCATCATTAGTTTCACTAATTTCTAAAATGTAGCATTTCCTTACATTATGAATTTTTAAAGAAATATATTCTGAGAAGGGGTCCATAGGCTTCAGCAGCGTGCCTAGGGGAACCGTGACACAAAGATGGTTACCGCACTCGAAATACTTTGTAGTCTAAGTGGTTCCTTGTACTCTAAATATTATCCTCATCTTACATATCAGGAAACTGAGGCCCAGTCAGGACACAGTCCAGTAAGTGACAGAGCTGGGGACTTGAACCCAAGCCTAGTGTTCTTCCCTCAAAAGGACACTGCCTATGAAGAGGCACAATCATACGTACACATAGATGGATACACACAGACCCACAAGAGCACAACACACCTCCTCTTCATCCAAAGCAGACAGATGGGATGGGGGTGGGGGACTGGAGAACTGAAGGTGGCTTCAGCTAGGACAATGAAGGGGGGAAGGAGGGAGAAGAGTCTCCAGTATGCTGAGCAGCAGAGGAGGTGAGTGCCAGGCAGGACAGATCCAGAGAGGAAAAAGGATATACAGTATTCTCCAGAAGGCAGTGAGGAGGGAGTAGGAGGCAGAAGGCTAAGTGTGAGCCATTGCCACAGCAGAAGAAAGGGCTTTCTGAGGTTCTTGATGCCTAGGAAGGGAAAGTAAATTTCTCTTGGGCTATATTATATGGATGTTAATCTAGACAGTAAATTTGACTATTATCATTATTTTATATGTATTAGATCTACAAGGAGCATGGAGGCAAAAGTCTATACAAAATGATCTCGTGCCACCCCCACCTCCAAACCCCTTTGAAAGGGAGCGTGGTTTGATGAAAATAATGATATGTATAAAGTTGGGGGGCTTAGGTGGTCTTAGGAGGTCTACCACCTATTAGCTATATGACCTTGGGCAAATAACAACCTCTCTGGGTTTGGTTTCCTCACCTGTAAAATTGGGGTGGGGTGGGGTGGGGTTAGAGAGGAGACTACATGGTCTCTAAGTTTTCTTCCAGCTCTCTGTCTCTACCCTCTGATTCTAGTTAGAGGTCTATGGCCATACTAGAGGAGGGCAGGAAGCCTTTACATTAGCACTGGGGTATTTCTCTCAAATTGACTGGGTATACTAGGGAGCTTTTTTGGAAGGAGGCATCACCTTGTTAACCACAAAAGAAATTTTGAAGGATTTAATTTTCCAGAGGCTTTGGAAATATCCTTGAGAGGTTTGGCTGTTCTTCCTCAAAGGGATGGAGGGAGAAACTGGGTGCCAGGTCTCCCAGAGTGTGTCAGCACTAATTTGATAATTAAATCACACACACACACACATACATATCATCTGGAAAAGACCTGAAGTCATCATGACCAACCTCATTTTACAGATAAAGAAATGGAGGCCCAGAAAAGCACTCCAGTATACTAGAAAGAGTAGTGAATTTGGAATCAGAGAGCCTGAATTCAAATCTCAGCTCTGCACTTTTTAAAATTGAGAAGAGATTAATTTATCTCTTGGGGTCTCAGTTTCTTCATCTGAAAAAACAAACGGATTGAGCAGGGTCTTTAAGCCTCTTCTTGCTTTAAATGCTGCAATATTATAAGCTCTATAAATGAGAGGCAGTGTTAGACAGTTGGGTTCAAATCACATATTTACTAGGTGACCTTAGGCAATAGTTTACACCCATGAACTGCAGAGAAAATGCTGACTTGCAGAAGTACAGGTAGTTTCCTTATCCTAATCTTATACTATTGAATCACAGTTCTTATCCCGCTGTGGAAACAAGACCTTGGTGTAAGAGCTTCCTTGAATATTATGAACTGAGGATTTGGTCAGGCAGTTGTGGACCTTGGGGTTGATGCATCTTGAGTTTACAGGGAGCACTGTCAAGATGTCCTCCCTGCCTCCTAATGGGAATCCTTCCTACAATAATATCATCGCTTACTCTTTTGTTTGTTTGTTTTGTGGAAATGAAGTTTAGAAGATAACTTGTTCTCCTTCCAGAAAGTCTCAATGCTGTATAACCTCTGTTCCTACTCCACTTCTGTCTGGTCTTCCTCAATATGCCCTCCATGGAGCTCAGTGAGGTTCTAAATCTCCCTTCAGATTTTCATCTTCCAAGATCAAATGCTTTTCTTAGCTGTTTCTTCAGTTCTGGACCCCCAGGGATTATAGCCCTCCCCTCCTGTGACATCATCAGTCATCCTCTGGCTCCTGGCCCTTTAATAATCAGCCCAGGTGACTCACCTTCCTTCCTCATTCCTTTGTTCTGGGCCCCACATTCCAAGCTGGGGAGGACCCAACAGCCAATAACATCCTTGGAGGGGTACCAGCCTGGTTCAGGATTGGTCAGATCTTTAGTTAGCGGGATGCTCACCGTGCAGGTCTTTTAAAGGGTAGGGCTAGGAGCTGGTACAAAGTTGGGAGGGTGTGTGTGTGAAGGGAAGAGAAGATACCTAGGTCTTTTGGTTTCAAGACTGAATCGGCCTTGTGGGCTGTTTCTATAGCTTAAGAAGAATCATGCCATTAAGGCTGGGCATAAGGGAGAGCTGGAGTGTTTGGAGAGTTTCAAAGTGGGATTATAGACAGAAGGGCCAAGAGGCAGGGCGTCTCCTTCCAGTTCCCTGGTAGCTTCACTATCCCCTTTTCTTATTTATTTTCAGCTGCAATGTCCTGTCCAGGTTAGTTTTCCCAGGCCCCTTCCTGTAAAGCCTTTTCCAGCAACCGATGATCTCTCCAGTCTCAACATTCTGCTTTCCCGACGGAAACAGCCGGAAAATAAACACCCTGATGACTAAACGGTTTCTCCAGCTAGAGCCTAAGGAAGTCCTAAAAATAGAGCCCGTCAAATGAGGGGAGATTTCCCACTGCTGGGTTGGGGGAGTAGGGAGGTCATTACATCCATCCTCCTACCTCCACAAAGGGCAGTACTCTCTAATAGCCAAATAGAAGTTGTTTGAACCTTGAGAATGCCCAGGGAAGATGCAGCTTAGACTTCTACCCTTGACTGTCAGGAAGTCTTTCCTGTGGTTTAGCCTCTATTCCTCAAGGCTTACACGGGGTGTACTCACAATCTGCTAAGTGTGTAGAGCCCAAACCTGTTGGGGAGCTGACAAGCTGTAAGAAGACCATGTGGGACATTGCTTAATCCTGCAGGGTTTCCTAGAGGAGGGCCCAGGAGGAGGGTTTGGAGAAGGAGGCCAAGGAAATAAGAGCCTGTTGGCTTTGTATTACTTGATATACAGTACTACAAGAAGAGCCACCAACCTAATTGCAAAGCAGTCTTTCTGATGGCTCCTATCTGAGTTGGGAAGGACCTGGAGAGATTAATCAATTCCTTTTCCTGCTTTCATACTCCACGATCTGGTCTAAATTCTTCTCCAAGAAATGGAGAAATGGACTTTATGTAAGCCCAATCGGAAGAAACCCTGGCTGGAAGATCCCATTGTTTACTTCCACTTCTCCCACTTACTAGATGTGGACTCAAGACTTAAGCTTTTCGTGCCTCAGTTTCCTCATCTGTAAAAAGGGGATAATAATACCTCTAAAACTTATCTCATCAGGTTGTAGTGAAGATAAAATGCGATAACGAGTGTAAAATGAAGTTAACAAGCATTTATTATAAGCCTACCATGTGTCCTACTAATAAGCCCTATCAAGAACCTACTATGTGCTGGAAAGCACTGTGTTGAGGGCTGGGGATACAAACAAAAGGGTAAAAAAAAAGTCCTGTTTTCGAGTAGCTCATAATCTAATGGAGGCGAAGACATGCCATCGACTAACAAGATACTGCCGGGATAAAAGAGATAATCCACAGAAGCAAGGCATTAAGGGGGGCCCTGGAAAGGGCTCTGGAAAGAGTAAAGACCTAAACCCAGTCAGTTACTCTATTTCTACAGGGAGGTGCTTCGATATCTGTTCCCTTGAAGTTAAGTCTGACGGAAGGCATGCGGGAGGCTGAGGACCCCCGTTAGTTTGGGGGGGTTCAGAAGCTAATGCCTGCTTCGGGAGTCCTGGAAGACTTGACCGGACTTAAAATAAAACAAAACAAAACAAAAAGGCCAGTCCTCCTTTAATAAGATGTTTTCATGGGTGTTTCCTGTGCTGGGGGAAATTAGGGTTCCCGCCCCTTTAAATTGCCCCCTTGGCTGCGCTCCGTGGGCTGCAGGCTCCGGGGATGAGGTCACCCAAGAACTATGAGCCTGTAGCTTTAAATTGTTAGGCGTCTACGGAGCCGGGCGGGGGAGGGGTGCTGGGCCGCCTGTCACAGGTAGCCTGGGGAGCCACTCAGCCCCCTCCCTTCTACTAAAAGCCTGCCCCTTTAAGCGGGACGGCCTTCCTCCATGCCTTCTCGAGGCAAGGGCTGGATGGGGGACCCTTGCACCCCATGAAGGAGGTGCCTGGCGCTTTAAATACCGCCCCCACAAGGCCCCCCCCCCCAAGTTTCTCTAATTCTCCTCCCCGAGGGAAGGGGATGGCACAGAGCCCCCCATCCCGGGGGGCAGCAGGGGCAGCCAACTCCGTGGGCCGTGCTCCCCACAGGGAGCGGGGAGGTGGGAAACGTGTGTGTGTTGGGGTGGGTGAGTTACTGTCCCTTTAATAGCACCTCCGCCCGGCTTCATGTCTCTATGTCCCTCCCTCCCGGCGGCCGCGGCCGAGGCGGCGGAAGGATCCGCGGCTCCAGCCTGCGCTGCAGCCTAGCTTGGGGTGGGGAGGAGGGAGCCGGGAGAGCGGTAGGCTCACAGGCAGGGTGGGGAGAAGAGGGGAGGGGAGGGGAGGGGAGGGGAGGAGAGAGAAGAGGAGGGAAAGGGAGGGGGGAAACCGTGCTGGGCCGGAGAGGGGGGTGGAGGAGGCGGAGGAGGGAGGGGGCGGGCCCCGGCTCCTGGGCCCACCCCTCCCCTGGCCCCGCCTCACGGCCTCATGGGGCCTTCCCATTGGCCCCACTGGCTGCCCGTCACCCCGCCACCTCCTTTCCTCCTCCCCCCCCCAAGCTAGGCTGAGCTGTGCCTACGTTGGCCTCGGCTCCCGGGGACTGGAGGAGTTACCTTTGGAGCCCAAAAGGAGGAAGGAAGAAAATATATCAACAACCGCCGCTGCTCGGGAGCCCCAGTCCCGGACCCTCCCTCCCCTCTACCCCGGCCCCAGGACAGGGGCCCGGGACCTCCCGGCTCCACCCAGGGCCCGGGCAGACGCCTGTCTCTTTAGTTATTTTTCGATATCCCCTCCCCCCTCAAAAGAAAAATCCCACCACCTTCCTGCGCTTGGAGATCTGAGAGGACAGAGGACCACCACTCTACCTCCCACCCCCTTCCGCGACACCCCCTCCCCCACCGGGGTTGGTGAGTAGAAAAGAAATAATGCGCCTATCACTTTAAGAGACCCGCCTCCCCCTCCCTTCTTTCTCCTCCCCCCACCCCGAGTTGGGGTGTCGGGGTGGAGGGGGCGCCCAGGCCATTCCCCAGTCGTGCGGGATGGGGTTGGCCGGCTGCGTCCCGGAGGGACAGGCGGAGCAGGCGGGGTGGGGGGGGAGGTAGGGAAGCCAGGATCGGGGCCGCCTCGGGGGTTACAGGCTGACCAGGTGTGATGAGGGGGGCTACAGGGACGCCAGGGGGCATACACCCGGGGAGGGAGCGTGGTGGGTGCTGGCACCTTGGCTTAGGAGAGGGTCCAAGGCCTGAGGCTGTGGGCCTGGAGGGAGAGCGCCCCCCACCCACGCTGGGGGTAGGGGGGGTACCAGGGTGACAGTCTGGAGCGACTGACATTTTAACAGCCAGCCCTCCCTCCCCTGCCGCCTGTTCCCTCCTCCTTGGCCCAAAATGGTGCAGAAGGGGGCCTGGGAGGGTGAGGGGAGGGTGGGGGTGGGGTGGGGGAGCTGCAGCTGTTTGGGAGGGAAAGGGGGAGGGAGGGGGGAATGTTGTTCAGATGACACCCGGGCTGGGTGGGTGGGTTGCTCTGTCTCTGTGTGTTGGGGCCCAGTTTGGCTTCTGTGACAGCTGAGAGCTGGAGATGACAAACAAACTGAGGGGAGGAGAGTCTGTCTCTCAGGACTTGACCTCCCCCCTGGGTCTCTCTCCCCAGACCCGGACCTTGACCCCAATGCCAGCTTCCAGGTTGAAGCCTGCTTGGAGACCCCCATTCCAGTTGTCCACAGCCCCACCCTTGGGTGGATAACTAACTCCTAGCCAGAGTTGACATCTGTACAACATCTGGGGAGTGGGGGGGGCTACAGGAGAGCACTTTCTGCCCCCCTCTTCTCTCTTACCCAGAGTGATTAGATCTGGGATAGGGAGGGGTAAAAAAAATTAGGTCTTTTTGGGGCTCCTTGGCCTCCTTGTTTTCGGAACTCCAGGGGAAGGAGAAAGGAGGGATCCCCCTATCCTGGCAGTTTTCAATGCCTTTAGCATCTTTCAGGTCAGTGAAGGGGGTGGGAGACAGTGTGTACACACCTGGACAATTGCCCAAGTTCTCTGCAGGTTCTTCCTATTCATGTAGTAGGCTCACCTGGATCTAGCTACAACATTGAATTGGGGCGGCGCGGGGGGGTTGTGCTGAGGGCGAGAGATGAAACTTCTCTGGGGTGGTGGTGGTATCCCTGGGGAAGGGGGTGGAATCTTGTAGACCTTAGCAGTGATGGGAAGTTCGCCGTCTGGGGCTGTGACCTTGGGCCCCCTGGAAGCTGGCTATGGGGAGGATAGACTGAAGAGGAATGCAATTGGAAGTTCAGGAGCCAGGGAACCATCCACTCCTTCCTTTCCCTTTACCACCCAAGTGTGTTCAGAGATTTTTCATTTTCTTTTTGTGGGGTGGGGGTAGGGTGGCGCACATGCTACTGTATACAGAGATTATGCATGTATGTCATGGGTCTTGTTGCTAAGGGAAGCCAGGTTCTAACTTGGTAGTTGATGGGCAAGCTGTGAGGCTGATAGGGAGGGAGATAGGAGAGGAAAGCTATGATGATTCCGCCACACACACACCTCCCCTCTACACCCTCCTTCCTCCTCTCTCTACCCCCTCCACCCCTAGGGACAGGCTGCTCTAGGCCCCAATGATTCCAATCGGGAATGAACTTCCTTCCTGTTTGCCTTCTGAGCCTGGGAAAAAAAAAAAAACTGTTGGGGGCAGGAAGTGGAGAGGTGGCTTGGGATCAGGGTGTTGGTATCTGAGGGCCTTCTCAGACCTGCTCTGTGTGGGTAGGAATCATGTGGGCCTGTGTGTTCTGAACACCCATGATCCCATTTAGCCTACGGTGTGTTTGTCCTCCCCAAAGAGAGAGAGGAAAGGACAGAGTAGGAACGATTTCTGATTTCTCTTGGGAAGGGAGGGACCGTTAATGGTTTCTCCACTTTATTGGGAACACAGAATAGTTTAGTGCTTGACCCAAAGTCACACTGAAGATCTATGGCAGAACTATCATCTGTCTGATCCTTCCTGCAGAGCCATGTCCTGGATGCTGAGGGATTTAGAACTGGGTGGAATGAGGTCCCTGCCTTTATGGGGTAGGAAAAGATAAAATCTCCCCCAGGCATAAATACTGAGACAAAGGCAGATGATCCAGGCAGACAGAACTCCAGACATCAGGATTTTGGGGGATGAACTAGGGGAGCAGAGTTGAAGGTGGGTTGGGATGGACCTCAACTAATTCACCTCTAGCTGTACTGTACCCACACCCTTGAATAGTAGTTTCCTCCTGAGGGTTGTTATCTGGTCTGTAGCTGACGCTATCAGCTCTACCCTTTCTTCCCTCTCTTCAGAGTGGGGGTTGGAGAGATGATGGGCAAGACTCCCCTGCTCAGCCCCTCTTGCTGCTCATAGGCAGAGAGGTACGGTAGTCTCCCCAGCTGCTGTTATATAATCTCTCCTGCAGGGTTTTTTGGTTGGTTTTTTTTTTTTTTCCCCCGGATCCACCAGAAGCCTTGCCTGAGTGTGAAGGGGGAAGAATAGGATCAGGATTGGCAGTGAGAGCCCCCAGGTGTGTTGGCCAGTACTGAGATACGGGAAGAGGACAGACTGGCCTCTGGAGCCCTAAGCCCCAGGGGATGTGAGATCGGCTGGCCAGAGAGGGTATGGGACTTCCTGAGGTAATAGGGACTTGGGGTCAAGACCATTGTCTCAATTCCTCCCTGCCCCTGGCTTCTTGACGGGCAACCCTTCCTTGGCCCACATTGCTAGGGAAGCGGTACATCACTTTCTTCCTATTCCTGCCCACTGGGAAATCTGCTTTACATCTAACCTCCTTCCCTCCTGCTGCAGGGTCAGTCCTGTTCACTCTCCACTCTGGAGAGATAGATCTCAGTGGGGTCCTCAGACAAACCTTCTTCAGAGTCTAGACTGTGACCTGGGGCCCACTTTCTCAGAGCCTCCAGATCTTCTCTTCCCCCTGCACAGGGAAGATTTCTGGAGCTCCTGATGGGACCCTCCCAGCTGCTTTGTTCTGAATTAGGCCTTCGTAGGTCAAGGGCCAATCAACTCCTAGGCCCTCTCCTTAGACTCAGTAACTAGCCTGGAGAGACCATACCATCTCCCCCCAATTCATCTTCAGTGCCCTGCTGCATTGTCATGGAGATAGCTAACCATTATTGGAAGGAAATGTGGTAGAGGAGGATATGAGTGTGGGGCAGAATGATGAGGCTTCCTGGAGGGATCTTCATTTCTTCAATCCCAGGGCCTTTGAGCACTTCCTGACTTGTTAGTGATCTCCAAGCACATTTTTAAGAGGCCCCAGAATGTCATGGAAAGAACACTGGATTTGGTCTTAGAAAATATGGATTTAAATTTTAGTTCTGCCACCTGTTCCCTATGTGACCTTGGACAAGTCCTTTCCCCTCTTGGAGACTCTCTGTTTGCTCATCTGTAAAATAAGGAGGTTAGGCCAGGTGATCTCTCAGGTTCCCTTCTAGTGCCAGATCCACTGATCTATGATCTCTATTCCAGGGGCTGGGGCTCTCTCACTACTTCCTGACTGTCAAGAGATCTTGAAGCACTTTATGGCTAGAGAATGGCAAAACACTCTTTGGCAAAGTGCCCTGGGTTATTATCCCCCTTTTATAGGGAAGGGAGGGAGGGGATGGTGATGGCTGTGGGGCTTAGGAGCTGACTGCCCAGGGCCTGTGGTGGAGCTTCAGCGTCACTGTAATCGCCTGTAGCTTTTACAAGCCCCCACTTTGCTCAGGGCCAGAGTCAGTCCTCCTAGGGTTTAGTGGCTTACTCACTAGACCTGGCCTATGGCAGTGCAGGTACCCCCCAGTGTCTGTAGAGGAAGGGAAGAAGTGGCAAGGGTTCTGGCCTGGAAGTCCTGAGTTGACAGGGTTGTGGTTGATGCTTTTGTTGACTATAGCAGGAGAGACCTAGGTGAGACTGCAGGAAGACCTGCTTTACTTTTTTTTTCTGGTGTTCATGAGGGACACAGCTCTGACTAAGGAATTGAGGAGAGGCTGGAGGATTTCAAAGCCCTTTTCCTCCCCTTCTTCCCCCCTTGCAGTTTTCTTAAGGAAGAGAAATGGGAGAGCAATGACAGACAGTGTCCCTTGGAAGACCTTGACCTTTGCCCATGTAATCTATGTATTGTTTGATCCTTGATATATTTATTTTTACCACCCCTACCCCACCTCTGTCCAGGGCTGGGAACAGCTCTCTGAGAACTTATTGGGGGTGGGGGAAGGGAGGGGAAATACGTGCACACATATGGGTTGATGGATGCCTGTTGGTCTGAGCTACATGATAGCAACTCTGTCCCCAAGTTCAGAAACAGGTAGAGATGTGTACATGCATGGGCCTACTTGTTTTGAGTTGGGTTCGTGAACAGTGACATTCCATATCCACGCAGGGGTTTGTAGACAAAGGAATAGTGGCTGACCTCATCTCTGAGATGGAGCTGGTTCTTTGCAGGGCACAACCATAAAGATGATTATAGGATTGAAGATGGTGTGATGGGGGAGGGCTGGGGTCAGGAAAGACTGAGCTTTCAACAAAGAATCACCCTAGAGCAGTGGGTTCCCCCTGTTGCGGGATGATGGAAATCAGACAATAGATGGGACTTCCTAGTTGCTAGGGGATGGGCAGTGACCTTTCATTCTCAGAAGCAAGATAGGAGTGACCTTGCCTGTCTGTTAGGGATGAGTGCGTGCATGAGATCCTTTCTCCACCCTACTAGCTGGCAGTTGCTTGGTCTTTGGACAACTCTGTTTCCTCCATTTTCATATATAAAGTGTAGGGGTTGAACTTGACTGTGGTCTCAAAAGTCTCTTCTTCCATCATTCTGTGGTTGTGTAACAGGGTGGCCTTCCTGGAGAACCTTGGGAAGGGCTTTGTCCCTCCAGCTTCCACCTGTCCTGGGTCACACCCAGGCAGTGACCATATTTACCAGCTTAGAGTTGCCCTCCTGGAGACCTTGGGTATCAGATCCTATCATTGGCCTTGGGCCCATTTTTGGTCAGAGAGCTTCCCCTCCTCCCCAGACTGGCACTGTGGAGCATCTGTTATGCCAATGAAGAAGATAACAGTAGCTTCCACAATTCCTAACCCCCTCGAGACCTGGGAGTATCTGTGATGCAGCTTAGCCTGAAGTCTGGCCCAACACTGGCCCAAGGATGACCTGGACAATCCATCAGTGCTGGAAGGGACCTTAAGGGGCATTCAGTCCAACCCTAGATTTTACAGTTGAAGAGACTGAAGACCTTTTCCAGACTTACTTTCTATTACTTCCCTTCATGCACTCAGTGTTCCAGCTAAACTGGTATACTAGCTACTACAAGAAATACCATCTCCAGCCTCTGTCCCTTTGCAAAGGCTGTCCCTTCTCTCACCTCCACCTCTTATCATCTCTGACTTGCTTCAAGGCTCTGATCCTGCCCCCTTAGTAAAGCCTATCTTGATGTCTTCCCTTCTACCCTATTGTGCACTCTCTTACACACCATACTGTTAATGAGATTATTTTTTACTTCACAGTATAAATGTTTATCCACTAGCAGAGTATAAGTTCCTTGAAAGCAAATACTAGTTTGCTTTTGTGTTTGTATCTTGGTCTGCCTGGCACAGTATCTTGAACATAGGACATTAATATTTGGTAAATATACTTGAGGAGAGGGCCCTTGTCCAACATCACAAAGCCAGGATTCAAACCCAAGTCCTGTTCTATTCTTTCTCTGTGAATCCCACAGAGTTAGGTAGATAGAAATATGTGCTTTTGAATTTCCTGGGTATTAACGATCTCTAGGTCCTGATATGACCCTTTGTTTCTTTAGAGCTGGGTAGGGTGAGAGATGAATGGTTTCCCCTTTGCCCTTGGAGATTGGGAGTGGGGTGAACTCTAGAAAAGAAACTAGCCCACAGAAGAAAAGCTGAGGGCATGGTGGTAGTGGAGATTCTAAAGGATTCTAAAGGAAATTCTTGGGGTCCCCATTTGGGTCTCTCTAGGGGAAGGTAGTGGTAGAGGTAGAGAAGAGACCCTTAGGATGAAATACAAGCTCCTCTGTTGGGCATTTAAAGCTCTTACTCTGACCTACTTTCCTAGGCTTATTACATGTTATTCCCCTTCACGAACTCCATGGTCTAGCCCAATTGGCTTCTGGCTGCTTTTCTTCACACATGACATTCCATCTTCTATGTCCGTGTCTTTGCACAGGCTGCCTCTCCGTCCCTCCCCCCTTCCCCCATGCCTGGAATGTCCTCCCTCTTCACCTCCATATCTTAGAAGCCTGTTTTCCTTCCAGGCACAGCTCAAGCACCATCTATAAAGCCCTTCCTGATCTCCCCAGTCACACTTGCTTTCCCGAAGAAATTGCCTCGCATTTATTTGTTATGTATTTTATACGTGACACAGTCACTAGAGAGCCATTTTCAAAGCCAGGAGGTCCTGGATTCAGGTTCTGCCTTTGACACATATTGGCTGTGTGACCTTAGGCAAATCACTTAACCTTTCAGTTCTCTAGGCTAGTGGTTCTCAAAGTGTAGTCTGGGGATGCCTGAGCCCCTTTTAGGGAGGATCTTCAAAGTTAAAACCATTTATTTCTTTAATACTAAAGTGTTACTCGCCTCTTAAAATACTCCTTTTTCCAACTATACAACTGTGTGAGACCGGATTTTTATCATACACTTCAAAACACCATTTCACAACAGATTGAATATAGAAGCAGATAGGAGAATCCAGCTGGCTTTTATTAAGTCAGACATTAAAGAGATTTGCAAAAATATGTAAAACGGTACCACTCTTAATTCTTTTATTTTGGAAAATGATATTTTTCATTAAAATGTTATTAGTATGAAGGTGTGATAGGGTTATTGTTATTGTAAATAAATTAGTATCTTAGAAATTTATCAGTTTTAATTTCTAATATGGTAAGTATTGATATAATCCCCATAAACAAAAGCCCTTTCTTCAATAATGTGGAAGAATGTAAAGGGGTCCTGAGACCAAGAAGTTTAAGAAGCCCTGCTCTGTGTAACTTTAAGATAGCAAATCCTAGAGAAAGTGCTGACTTCACTGAAGTTTCCCTTTGCTAATGAAGTCAAAGGTCCAGTTCCTATCCTGTGCTGTGTTTTGTATGTGCTCATTGTGCTACTCCACCGCTTCTGGGAAGAATGTCAAGCCAGACCTGCCTCCTTTTTGTATCCCTACCACCTTTCAGAGTACCTGGCGCATTGTTGGAAGAACTTAATGACGTTTGTGGAGTGGTTGTTTGATTGACACTGTAGCAGTGGGGATTAGGCAGCAGGAGGGAGGCCAAGAGACTGCCTTTGAATTCCAGAGGATAGAAAAGATGGGTGGCCTAGTTATCCAGGTCAGCCATGAGGTCTTGAGGTAGGGCAAGGACACAGTGACCTCTCAAGGGCTGTTGGTCATTATTCTGCCATAAGGTCAGGATAGGAAAATTGAATAAGAGGAAAACAGGCTACAGTGGGAGGGCTTGAAGCTAGTCTAAAGGAATGACTTCCCCACAGAGTCTGAGATGGGGAACAGTGACCTCTTTTCATCTAGAAAGGTGAAGTACAGGCATGGCAGATCTGGACCTTTCTGAACTGAGAAGCTGAGGAATTACCAGCTGGCTAGAATATGAGTCTTATGGAGAACTGCCATCTTCTCCATCTCTCTTGAGCTAGGGATGGGAGGGACAAGTTTTAGGGACATTGGGAACTGGAAGGAAACAATGATCATTAATTCCAACCTCACTCTCCAGAAAATGGAAGTCCCTTGCTAGGTATTGAGAGGACTGGTCAGTGTTGAAAACACAGTCACTGCTGGATGTGTCTAATTGCACACTGAGAGAGATCGAGTCTGGGCTGAAGTAGGATGGAAGAATATGCTGGTTACAGAGGGGGCCTCAGCTGAGACCACTGAGGTCATATTGAAGCTCAGCCAGGGAGCCCCAGATCCCAGGCCAGACACTTGAGAGGGATGGGACATTTACTTTTTGTATCTCCTCCTGACCCTAAGATTCCCCCTTGAGTCTTCCTCCTTGGATTCTGGCTAGTTCTGTTCACTTCTGTTCACTGCTTAACTTCTCTCAGTCCCATTTTCCTCATCTATAAAGTGAAAGAGTTGAGCAAGATGATTTCTAAGGTCCATTCTAGCTGTAACATTCTGTAGCTGTGAGAAAATCATAGATTTCATTTCATAAAAAGGACAAAAAAACCCAGTTCAGTTCATTTTGTTAAGTTTCCATCTACTATACTATAGTGAAGGCACTATGTGAAGTACTTGGGATATGAATATGAATAAAACACAATACTTGTCTTCAGTGAACTTACAATATAAGTGGGGGGAATTGAGACCTGAACACAAATAACTCCAATCCCTTGGAAAATGAGATAAGTACATAGGAGAAGGAAGAGAGATTGGGGAGATGAGGTTCCCAGCATCATGGTAGAGGCAGTGGTACGTAAGCTGGACCTTGAAGGACAGGAAAGATTTCATCAAGAAGAAAGCAAACATAGCTGCCACAGGAGGGATTTAGGTTAATTGCAGTGTGGCCTACCCAGCCTCCAGGTTGTCAAGAGACGTGCTAGAGTGGTAATCCAGGGAAGGGGTAGATTTATCTCCTGGGAATGCCATCCCAGAAGATAAATCTACCCCCTTCCCTGATTTACCTCTTAGGTTGGAAAGAATCATGTGAATACCTGGGAATGTATGTGATGATCTAACACATCTGTTCTCAACACCCCCAATCCCCACCCCAGAGACAGCTAGGGGTACCAGAGACCCTTTCAGAGGGTCCATGAGGTCAAACCTATTTTTATAATACTGCTAAAGCATTTTCTTTTCTAACATTTCAAATATCAGTCAATATAATCCACATAAACAAAAGCTCTTTGGGAGTTCCTCAGTAATTTTTAAGATCTTAAAGAGCCTTTTTTTTGAGACCATAAAGTTTGAGGACTGCTCCAGAGTTAGTCTCTAACCCTTTGAAACTATGGTGTACAAGGGGAAGCAAGGAACACAGAATCAGATCCTAGATTCATAGTTGGAAGAAGCCTTGGAAATCATTGAGTCTGTTCCCCTCATTTTATGGATGAGGATACTGAGGCCTACAGAGACCAAGTGACTTGTCCAAGGTCATATGGTTAGTGGCATAGCTGGAATTAGATCACAAGTTTGACAGCTAGTTCATTCAGCCTTTTTTCCCTCCATCAAAAAAGATATTGTTGGATAGATTCCAGTCACCCTTTTTCTAGGAGCTCTGACTTCCCCTCCCTTCCTTTTGGTCCCCAGACTCTTTATGTTTTGGGGGATAGAGGGACCCATAAAGAGATGATATGGCTTACAGCTGCCTTTGTGATGAAGGAGGGGGTGGGTCTGACTAGTAAAGGACAGGTGTCTCTATCCCAGCTGGTGAGTCTTGTCTCCCCACCTGTCAGCTTCAGAGAATGCAGAGAAGAGGAGGAGGGGGAGGAGGGAAAGGAGGGAACTTGTTACCTCCTGTCCCATCTCCCCTTTGGATAGTGCTTTTGACACATTCCATTCAATTCAAACATTTAATGAGTACCTACTATGTATTAGATACTGTTGGAAGCTGAGGGTCCAGAGACAGAAAGCAGACAGACCCAGGCCCCAAGGAGCTTACAGGGTAGGTTACAACCTGGATCCAGATTAGAAAATACAAGGTACTAAAAAATCATTTCCAAAAACAGGTAGCACCAAGCGCTGGTGGGATCAGGACCATCCTGGAGTAGAGAGTATATTCCAGATGTGAGGGACCAACTCTGTGCCAAATTGTGGAAGCGAGAGAGAGGGTGTTTTGTACTAGGAGGCCCTGGGACAGAAGGAACTGGAGAAGACTGGGGCTTCCAGATAAGGTAGCTGGTGATGGGGGAACCACATGGGTCTAGCTGCCTCCTCTCAAAACTGAGGGTCCCCAAGAAAAAGGGTAGGAGAGAAAATAGCTGAGCTAATGAGGAATAAATTTATCTGCTGCACTCTTCCTATCCCTGACCCTGCCCTTCCCCATCCTCCCTCCTATTTTCTGTCTCATGGCACCCTCAGCTTCCCTAAAAGCAGCATGCTAATCCTATACAAACTGGCTTCCCAACTGACCCTGGCAAGATTCTGCTGGCTCTATTTCTGATCCCTGCCAGACTTAGTGTGTGGACCTGGACCCAGAGAGCTGTGTGCCACAAGAACTGGGTTTGACCAGCAACTGGCCCTTTAAATCCTCCTTGACTCCCCACCAGGTCACCCTGTTTCTCTGGGAGGATTTGCTTCTTCCTGATTGGATTGGCCTCCTTTGAGCCCTTACCATAATTTCATGTATATAACCTGCTGCATATAATCCCTACTCTTCGAAATCCTCATCACTCCCCATTCGATCTCGCAACCAACAATTATTTGTTAATTTCCTGCCCAGAGATGTGCATTGTTAGGTGCTGGGGATCAAAAATTAAAAATAAATAAATCAGCCTCTGGCCTCAAGGAGTTTACCTTTTATCCAGGGAGACAAAGTATACTGTCACCAGGGCTGTTTCCTTGTCCTCATCATTCAGAGTCATTGTGGCCAGCCCTCTGCTTCTGGGCCACCTAGCTCCCAGTCAGGCTGGAATCTCACCTGAATCTTCCTACAGAGAAGATACCCTGGCTACTAAACAATACAGTTTCCCATTATCACCTTCTGCCTTGGCCTGACCTTGCTAATCACTCTTACCCCTGTCTGAGCCCAGGTTTCTCTCAGTCTGCCCTCCCCCATCCCCGCCTCTTTCTTGTCCTACTAGTGGGCTAATACTCTTTTCAGTTCAACATTTATTAAACATCTACTGTGTACAAGGTGCTTGATATACAAGAAGAGAGACACTATTGTTACTCTCTAGCCATCTGCACAATGAATGTTGGAGGAAGAAACAAAGGGGAGGGGCATGAACTAAGTGTCAGGGTGAGGACCAGGCAAATTGCTATGGAAAATTCAGGGAGAGAGAAATCGCTTTTGCTCTGGGGGTAGATGTTGGGGTCCCTGCTGTCACTTGTGAAGGCTTCCTGATGGGAATGGGTCTTGAAGGGAGGGAAGGACAGATTTTAAGCAAAAGAGAAGGGGTAGAGTAGTTGAGGATGCATTTCTAATGAAATTCTAGCAGGGTTGAGCCAAGGCACAGAGATGGAAGAGGACAGAATAACTGGGGGAGATTTGGAATAGCTCAGTTTGGCTGTGATGTAGCATAACTAAAGAGAAGTGGAACGAGAGGAGGTTGGCTGGGTTGTACAGGGCTGTGATCATCAAGCCAAGCAGTTTATCAGAGAGGCAATAGGGAGGCACTGAATATTTTTGAGCAAGGGAGTGACAAGGTCAGACATGTGCATTAGGAAGGTTATTCTGGAACTAAAGGAAGGATGTACCAGAGAGGAGAGAAACTAGAGGTAGGGAGATGTGGTAGAATGTTATCATAGTAGTCCAGAGTGATGATGAGAAGCTATTTAGTATTCTGGTGATGGTAATCATGAAATGGTTTGGGAACCATTGGGAATGTGTTTGAAACACTGTGGAAGTAGAATTGGCAGAACTTGGCAACTGATTAGATATGCAGAGAAAGGGAGTCCTCTACCTTCCCCTCCTCTCCTTTCCCTCCTCTTATTCCTGGGCTGGTCTGAGCCAAACCCTGACCCCTTCCCACACCAACGGCTCTCAGGCTCCTCCAGGCCCAGCTGGGACTTTCACTTCTGCCTTGGGACCCTAGAGGGAAGTCAAGCAGGGAGATGAGGCTGATGAGGCTAACTGTCCCAACGGCCCCCACCTTTTTTCTCAGAATGGAAGGAAATGGGCTAGCTTTACAGTTGAAAGGATGGAGGTGAGATGGAAGAAAGGTCCTGAGAATGAAGGAGAGAAAAGGGTCCAGCTTAGTCTCTAGAGGGCTGAGGTCTTGACTGCTAAGTGGGAAGGGGGTAATTCTCCCAGGGAAGAATGATTTGCCCTCAGGATGAGTGGTAGGGGTAGGATTGGAACCTGATTTTTAAAATCCAGTAAAATCTAGAAATTGGAGTCAAAGACCTTGGGTTTGAATCCCAACTCTGTTTCTTGCTACCTCTGTGACCTGGGACAAGTCATTGAGACTCCCTGGTCATCAGTTCCTGCCTTGGTAAGAGGAGGTGGTGGACATGGGTTTGGGGTACCCAAAGTGTAGTCTGGGTGTCTGAGTCAGGGGCACCAAACTACTTTCATATTAGTACTAATAGGTTTTAATTTCTAATACAATAAATATTGATAGATACAGTTGACATCAACAAAAGCTCTGTAGGGGCTCCTCAATCATTGTAAGACTCCAGTGGTATTCTGAGACCAAAAAGTTTGAGAATCGCTGGGTTAGACGATCTCTAACTTTTTTTCTAGTTCTAAATCATATGATATCTGGTTAGATCTGATAGGGACTATTTCATCTGGTTTAGATTTGAGTAAACTGAGGCAAAGAGAGGGGAAGTGATTTACTCAAGGTTGTATAGTGGAGCTGATTCTAATATTGAAGATGAGATGACATTCAAAGGGAGAGAACCCAAATTCACTTCTCTAGGAGACCTCAGAGCCCTGGGGCCTCTGTGGTAGGAGCCAGTAAGACTATGTAAAGGACCATGCAGATGAGTCATCAGCAGGGTTTCCTTTAAGCCAAATGGTACAGGGGCCAGGGGGCCATAGACTTGTCTTCTAGTCCAGCCACTTACTTGCTGTTTGGCCTTGGGGAAGCCACAGAACCATGCAGGGCCATTTTCCTCCTGGGTAAAATGAGGGGTTTGGCCGAAGTGGTATCTAAGGGTCCTGACTGTGTGTGAAGCTGAGAAAGGGCAGGAGGGCAGGCTTGGCAATCCTTGCTTCAGAAGGCTCCTAGCTTTTCTACCGGAGACCTTGTGCCAATTGCACTTTACCTCTGGGCCTCAGTTCCCTTCTTTGTCAATGGCAGGATTATACTGTATTCCTGCTCTAAATCTCTGATGCTCCAATTCCCTGATCTGCATTCTGCTCCCAGCCCCTGGCCCTGCCCAGAAGCCCGTGGTCACCTTTGTGTTCTTCTGCCTTTTTGCTGTGGGTTGGTGCTCTCCTGGCACCTCTACCCTTTGTCCCTGGGGCAGTGGTTCTCCTTTTTATTGGCTATTCCCCATGCCCACTCTCCTACCTTCCATCAGTCTACTGCATCTCCTCATCTCTCCACTGTTAAACTCCTCCTTAGGAGGTTCCTTCTGGAATCTAATCTCCATCCTTCCTATTTGAGTGTTGGCCCCACTGTTCTCCCACTGCCTTAGCTTAGCTTCCCAACTGCTGCTCCCCCCTACCCCAGGCCCTCCAGAGCCTGGGAATCCCCAATCAGATTTCTCTTCTCTGAGACTTCATCTTTCCCCTCTTCCCCTCCCCTTCTCAGAAAGATAGAATCAGAACTATATAACACCCGAACTAGAAAGGATTTCAGAGATTGTCTAGTTTAGTCCACTCATTTTCTAGATAAAGCATCATGTAGAGTCTTTCTCAACCACCAGATAGACAGTGTTCTCCCAGTGCTGGGTGGCCTCAGGTTCTAGTAACCTGTCCCCTTTGACTCCGAGGGCCTGTAATAGCAGCAGGACGGGTAGAGGTTAGAGAAGAGGAAGGATGAAGTTGTCCAGAGTGTGTGTGTGTGGGGGGAGGGGTGTGTTCCACCCCTATTTGGTAGAACACCCAGGAACTCCTGGGCTCAGAGTCCGGGGGATGGTTGCGATGACCCTTCTCTCCCTCTTCCCCAGGAATCGAATTTCAGACCAAGTGGGAGAAGGGGTGGGGCTAGCTGATATGTGGGTGGGAAGCCACCACGAGTCTGTCAGTCCAACTGCTCTCCGTCCCCTCCCCCAGCTCCCTGCCCCATCCTTCCCACATCTGTTCCTGTCCCTTAAGCGACAGTAGTGGTGACTCCCCAGAACCCCGTACTCCCTCTGGCTTTGTCCCCTTGACGCCTGAGACCCTCCGACTCCAGCTCAGGCCTCCCCTGGAGCTAGCTTCCCTCACCCTGCCCTCCCTCCTGGGGCCTCCTTGGTGAGTTAAAATTAGCCCAGCCTGGGGCATAAAAATAGCCCTGGGCTGCCTGAGAGCGGCCAGGAAGGCTTGGGGGCCCTGGTTGGGGGTGGGAGTGGGAACCTCCAGCTCTTTGAGCCCCCCGAGGCTAGTGGGAAAGTGGTCAGCACCTTCCTGAATTCTCATTTTAGGGGGGGAGGCTGATAATTAGGGGTGGAGGAATCTGGCTTGACTAACAAGAGTCCTTGAAAAAAGTGGGGCCGGGAGGGTCAAGGTGTCATGGTCCCCTGCTTTGAGAAGTTTAATGTGGAGCCTTCCAGCTAGAAGCAGGCCCCCCCCCTTCCTTCCTCCCCCAGCCTGGCTGCAAGTTCAATGACTGTCCTCACCTTCTAGCTGAGAGACTAGTCTGGGTCTGAATCATTTCCCAAATGTCTTCTACTCCCTCCCCTTCTTTCCCCCCAAGGACACAAGCCATGATTTCTGGGAGGTTGGGATATACTTGTATTAGATTAGAAGTTTTTCTTGTGATGGCTCTCTCTGCCTTCCCCTCTGTTCTGCCTTTCCCCACCACCATGGTAAGGCCTTGAGGGGGGAGCAGGGATTTAGGGAAGCAGTTCCCGGACTATAAGAGTCTGTCACCCCTCCCCCTCTCCCTCCATGGCTCGGTAGTAGTTGTGACAGGTGTGGGGTCAGAGTCATTGAATTCCTTGTGCCTTCCAAGTATCTGTTGGAAGAGGGAGAACCCCTTTGGGGTCCCAGGAGATAGAGGGGCAGAGATAAGGTTTAGGGAGAGAGATGGGAGTTGGGGAAACCAAATGACAGGAGAGTTGTAGTACTGGATGTGCATTGAGAGAATCAGAATCCTGTAGAGAACTAATTAACATGCTCCTTGCCCAAAGCCAGACTTCTTTTAGTCAGTCAACAAGTATGTGTTCATCTCTTTGGACCTCATTGAGTATTTCGGTTCTCCACTTAATTGCTGAACTTAGAACTGAGAATGAGGCTGGGAGGAGAGGGCTTTTAGGCCCCAGAAGAGAGGCTGTTAGGGAGAGATGGGCTCAAGGTCTCTCGAAGTTGGTGGTGAGGGATGGAAATGCTGACACAAGATCATACATTAACTGGAAGGGCCTTAAAGGTGATTCAGTCCAACCCCATCATCTTACAAATGAAGAGGTCAAGAAGTTAAGAGACTTGCCCAAGGTCACATGGGTAGTACATTGGAGAACTGGGATTTGAATCCAGGCTCTCTGACTCTAAATCCAGGGCTCTTTCCATTGCACTGTGATGCCATGTCAGTTGTATCTTGGCAGTTTGTCTAAATATGTGGGTTGGTCTCTATCTTTGTCTTTCCCCCTCTGTGTCTCTCTATTTGCTTCTCTCTGTACTTATATCTTGCCTTCTTTCTCTGTCTCCATGTTTCACTGTTTCTCAGCTCCTTTAAAAAATGAGGACTCTCCCTAAACCATGTTCCCCCTTTCCTTGTTAGCCTGGCAGTGGGGGTGACAGGTGGATCTGACTGTGATGCTCTCTCCCTTCCCTCCTTACTTCATGCCCTGCAGCCCAGGTAAGGGGAATAGGCAGGCAGGAGAGGGAGTAATAGACTCTACCTCCCCTTGTGTTGGAATTCAGGCTTAAAGAGAGCAATCACCCTTTCTCTTCACCCCAGAGGGCTGGGTCTGAGTCCCATTGCTGGGGGCCTTTGAGTCATTCAGTCAGCCTGTGACTCAATTCCACTTCTCCTCCCTTCTGCCCTAGAACTGGGAGGGAAGAGGCTCCTCCCCTCCCGAAGCCAGTTTGGGTTGCTATCACTTGGCCCTGGGAGCTCCTCAGACTTGGAGAAAAGCCACCTCTCCATACCACATGAGGTGCTTTGAGATCTCATCACTTAATTCAACAAACATTCATTAACACCTACTATGCACAAGTCAGGCGATGTGGATACACTCTGGGGTGCAGAGATAGCCAATTAATTTCTGCCATCTGCAATTGTAGGAAGAGATGGGAGTTAGCCAGGAGGAAAAACTCCTTAGTTTCCCTAATCTTTCTGGAGAGGTGGGGAATGGGGGAGAAGAAATCCAGCCTGTGGTCTGACTCTCCTGCTTCAGCCTCCAGGAGCTCATCCGGTTACTGGGTGGTGGGGGGAGGCTTTGACCAGCAGAGCCTTTTCTCTGTCTACCTCCCTCTTCTCCTCCCCCCTCCCCGCCAGGAACCAAGATATCATCAGTGATCATTCTGAAAGTGGAGGTTTGAATATTGCTTAGGTACCAGGAGGTGTTAAACTGGGGGATGGGGGGGCTGTTTCTCCTTATCACCTCATCTGCCTAGAGCCCCTCCCTCCAAGACCATTTGAACAAAATTTGCACATTCTTCCCATCCTTCAGAAAAAGAAAAAACACCTCCAACACTCGTGCTTGAGTTGAGGCAGAACCAAGGTTCCCTTCTCACTATCTCAACTTCTACCTGTGTCTGGGTCTCCCGGGGTCTTCCAGATTTTAGCCTTAAGTCACCTTACTTCTCTGGCCTTTACCCAGCTGTAAAATGGGGTGGGGAATGGACAAGCTGATTTTACACTAACATTCCTGTTCATTCTCCCATCTTTAAGATTTCCCATCTACAGATTTCATTGTACAAGTCTCCTCTCCCTCCCTCCCTGGGTTATATAAAATAATCTTGCTGCTGGTGGCCCTCTGGGCTTGCTCTGAGGGTCATCTCGGGGGATTATACCAAGCTTTCCTTCTTCCCTTTACTACTTCTCTATTGACCAATGTCTCAGGGCAGTCTTCTAATCTACCCTTTGACCTTCTGCTAATTAACATCAACCTTTCTGCCCTATAAATGGGTTGTGTCTTTATGCTTTTGCCCAGTCCCATGTAAAATTTCTTCCAAGCCTTTTTCTCTTGGCACTGTCCCCCCTCCCCCAAAAAATCCCCACCAGTGCCCTCCCTCTGCAGGAGTGAATGAATCAGCAGTTCCCTCTGAGGCGTGACTCTTAGGTGGCATCGAGAGTCACAGCTGTGGCTGAGGAACCAGGGTCACAGCACAGAGAAGGGTGAGAGGAAGGAAGAGAGATCCTGGCAGGAAGGGGGAGGTGAAACTTGGCATGATCCTCCAATCTCTTCCTCCATCAACCACCTTCCAGTCAGAGGGTGGGTGACCCAGGGAGCAGGGAGCCTGGTCTAGAGATGGTTTGAAGGGGAAGAAAGGAGAGAGGGGTTCACATCTGGAGCTCATGTGTTTTAGCCTCTGGCTTCTGGCAGTTGATTAGTTAATTAAACAGAGAGCTAATTAAGCAAGCACAGGTGTTCATTAAAGTCTCTCTAATTGGATGGGAGGGGGCTTTAGAAAGACTGGCCTTACTGCAGAAGGGTTATGTTTGGGACCCTTCTATATCTCCTTCCCATCTTGAATTTTCAAGGTCCAGTCAGCCCTTCTTCCAACTTTCCCAGGAATCAACAGAATGTCCTGACCCCCATGGCTGATGTTGGAGATGCTGAAATAAGTAGGATTAAGGGTGAACTTCCCAGTAGGAGAGTAGGAAACCATGTAACTGGCACCTGATCAGAGTAGAGGGGAGAGTTGAAAGAAAAGTGCACTTCAAATTTTGTTCTACAGCAGTCTGAATGGTCCCTAGAAGTAGGAAGGCCAGAGAGGTTAGATAGCAGAAAGGACTGCCCAGTGTGTAGAGACTGGAGGCTTTGAAGGAAGAAGAGCTGGGTCTGAAAAGTACTTTGAGATCTAAGATGGAAGGTGGGGGGTGGGAACCAGTCACTTTAACCCTTTATTTTTGGGTATGTTCTGGTCTCTATTTCCCTATCTGGCCCCTCCATACCTCCCTTTCTTTTCCAAGTACTGATCCCTCACCCATCCCAGCTCCCCCTGACAGGAGGCGGGGGTGGGGGTTGGGGGGGTGGTGTTGTAAGAGACCAGCCAGGGAGCTGGTTGCCAGGCAACTGTTACCATGGCAACCCCATCCTTTCTATCTCCATGTACCAGGGGTTGCTCCTTAGATGGCTTTAGATCCCTATCCACTCTGGGAGTGGGGAGGAGAGCAGGGCCCTGGGGCCAGAGAAGAGAAGAGAAGTCTGAGAGGGGATTCACTGGCCCACCAAAGGGCAATTCCCTAGGGGAGTGGGGGGAGCACCCATTCTGCTGTGGGAGGAATGAAGCTTAGACTTGAGGGGAGACTCACTTCAGGGAGCACAGAGATAAGAGAATTGGCTAAAGGGGCATGGACTTTCTCCACTGGGGGCAGGGTCATTGTGGTTGGAGGTTAGACTACTGGGAACAATTTCTAAGGCAGTATGATAGTGGAAAAAAGACAGTGGGACAGTGGAAAGGGTACCCAGCTTTGGATTCTGAATACTGGACTGTAATCCGAGAGCCTCGCTTTTCCCATATGCAGAGAGAGTAGTCGTATTTGTACTACCTAGCTTACAGGATTGTTGTGGGGAGACCTTAAAGCGCTTTAGAAATGTAAGTCCTTAACACTGGAGTGGGCTGGTGTGTGTATGCTAATTACTTCATTTACTCATCTCATCTCATGGTTCTGGGTGCCTCAGTAAGTGAGGGAGTCTCACTTAAAGCAGTTACTCTTGGATCTGTCCCATCCTCCACCTGAGGAACTCCTTTATACCAAGTTCCCAGCTCTCTAGGCCCTATATACCAAAGTGATTACATTCAAAAATATACATTTCTATTACCCGGAATCTAGAGGCTTTGGAGCCAAGAGACCTGGATTTGAATCTCCCCTCAGACATTTGCTACCTGTGAGACCTTGGGCAAGTCACATCTCATGGAACCTCAGTTTCCTCATTTGTAAAATGAGGTCCTTTCAACTCTAAATTTGTGATCCTATGACTAGTACTAGCCATCTCCTGGTGTTAACTGAGAGGAAAGCACTTTGCCAATAAAATACTACACATGTTAATTGCTTCTAATGATAATTGTCATTATCCTCAGTATCCTAAGGTCCAGATTAACTCAGACACTGATTTGGAAGGGAGCTCAGAGACCCTTCCAGGAATCCCCTTGACATCTGCTTACTACATGTTCATCTAGTCTTTGCTTGGACACCCCCAGTGATGTAGAACTCGCGAATTGTGGAGGCATTGCACTCCATTTTTGAATAGCTTTGTTGGGAGATTTTTCCTTTTCATGAACTAAAATCTGCTTCTCAGGAACTTCTACCCATTTCTTTTAGTTCTGCCCCCCTTAGGCCAAGTAGAACAGATTTAATCCTTCTTTTAAAAGGCAACCTTCCAGATACTTGATGACAGCTGTCATGTTCCCCCAAGTCTCTTCTTCTCTAGGCTAAACACTCCCAGTACCTGCAACTGGCATGGTTGCCAGTCCAGCTGGAGAGGGTATCACCGCTGTTGTGGATTGGGTTCAGAAGATAGTTAGGTCTCAAACATGGATCCCTATCTACCCTTGCCAAAGATCTGGAGGACTCTGACTTGAGCAGATGTTGGCAGGGATAATCCTGGGGGGTGGGAGGGTGGTCATAAAATTTAGAGTCAGGAATGCCCTTAGAAATTATGTAAATAAACCACTTTATTTTATAGTTGAGAAAACTTAGGTTCCAAGAGAGGAAATGATTTGTCCAAAGTCACCCAAGTAATAAGTTAGATAAGTAAGAGTCTAACACAGATTGTGTGATTCAGATTCTATACCCCTTTTTCCTCTTTTACACTATAGTGATGGAGGAGAGGGTGAGAGAAGAGGATAAAACAGTTGTAGTGGCTGGGGTGTGGTTAGGAGATTGCTCTTATTGCTGTAGTTATAGCTTATAGCAGAGTGAAGGGAGAGGGGCTGGAAACTGAGACCCAAGAAAAGTGGACTTGACAAGGGATGTGCTGCTACTGCTTCAGAAGAGGGATTCTCAAGGGGAGAATCCCGAACTGTAGTGGAAGGCCCTCCACACCCCACACCCCCCCCACACACCTCTGTAGGAGTAGTTTCCCTGGAATGAGGAGGGAGGGGCCGTGGTTATTTCACCTGGGGGTTGCAGAGGAGGAGATGGTATCGGCAGTACAGAGGCAGATGGGGCTGAAAGTCAAGACGCTGGCCCTAATAACAGCCCAGCCACCTCAACCAGCGTCTCCTGACTCACCCAACCTTGAGACACCATCTTATTAAACTGCTTCTTGAGAGCAGAGTCTGTCTTTTGCCTTTCTTGGTATCCCCTGTGCTCAGCACAGTGCCTGGCACATGGTAGGGACTTAAATGTAAATTTACTTGTTTCTAAGCTGCAATTCTTCGGAGTGTGTAGGGGTGAGGCCATAGAGCTGACCCTCTAACAGAAAGGATAGTGATTAGACCACAGGAGGGACTTTTAGGATCCCTTACAGTAGGGGCCTGTGCTGTAGCCCAAGGAGAAGTCCCTAGTGCCAGAGCCTGGGATGGTGTGGATATACTGACCTTAGCTAGACTTACTCCCTGGCCTTCCACTCCGTTGACTCTCTCTCTACCCCTAGTGGCCAGGAGTTATATCTTAGCTCTCTGCATCTGTCTGAGGCTTGGGTAACTAAGTCAGAAGTGCAGTGAGAGGGTGAGCAAAAAGACACACTAAGTGTTTGAAGCCTGGAGGCGAGGGAGGTTACCCTGTTTACAACCCCATCAGTCTGTGTGCATCTGCGCCTATAGCCTCCTCTCAGTTATGGGCAAGTGTGCTTCTCATGACTTGTAGGTGCTTGGACAGGGGTTTTTGAAGGACTGTCTTTTGGGAGGGGGGAGAGGGATTGGGATGGGGGTTAACTTTGTTTGGCTTGGCCTCAGGGAGAACCAGGAACACAAGTGTGTGTGTGATTGTTACCGAAAAGGTTCCCAGGAGAACCGTTCACCAATGGAATGAATGAGCTGAGTGGGTAAGATAGGGAGCTGCCTATCACTGGAAGTGTTTAGGTAGAGGCTGGGCTTGTAGTAGGGATGATTTCTTTTCACTTAGGTACTTGGTCTGCTATTCCTTTCAGCTCTGAGGGTCTGAGATCCCAAGTTTGGCTCTAGACCTGGGATCCATTCAGTGATACCTTTGTGTGATCTAGAGCACATCGGCATCCAAGGGCTGCAGGGTTCTAAGCCATTGTTCTGGGAAAGAGCAGAAGCCTGGCAATGCTGGGGTGTGGTGGGTCACCCTCCTGAGTGGGATTCCCGGAGCAGTCTAGGGCATTGGAAGGAAAGAGTGCTGACCATGGAGCCAGAAGAGCCCCGGGTTTGAATCTAGACCCAGGCTAATCCTTACCTTGCTGCAGTTAACCATTATGGCAGTAGCTGCTTCAATAGATGACCTTCAAGGGCCCTTCCAACTCCAAATCAAACCATCCACGGAAACATCAGTCCAGGAAATCGTTGAGCAGAGTAGAGGAATTTCAGCTTTTTTCCATAGTATACATTTGCTGCATCGAAGAAGTAGTTTTGTTGCATAATTGCAAGCTAGCTGGCTACTTGCTCCCAGCCCTGCTCCCGTTGTTCTGCCCTTTCCTAGTTCCTCTTTTCCATCCTTCTGCCTACCCAGGTGGCTGTGCTGGAACTGCCCTTGAGGACCATGAACTAATCTCCTGCGGGGACAAGCCTTTTCATGAGCACACTGTAACACCACTGCCGCAGGTTGAGGACCCACCTCCCAGCAAGGCCTTCCTCCCCCCACCTCTCCCCAGGGTTGAGGATCTCTGGAGAAGATGGGGCGGAAAAAGATCCAGATTCAGCGGATCACAGATGAACGGAACCGGCAGGTGAGGGCCAGAGTGGGGTAGTGGGAGAGGGGAGGCTCAGACTAGGCCATTGATAGCACCAGGGAAAGGTGCAGCAGAAAGAGAGGTTCATTTGGTTACCTAGGTGTATGTGATCACTATTTCTCCTTACTCTAAATCTTACGATACTCTGGGTTTCCAGGTTCTCCCCCACTCCCACCCCCAAGCTTTTATGTAGGGGTAAACCATAGTATTATGGCCATGTAGGAAAAGATTGACTTGGGAGGGAGTGGGGTATAGGTTGACCCACTCCTCCTCCCTCTGCCATTCCAGGAAAGCTACTTATCTTCATTATGAGATGGGGCTGTAATGACTGGGGACAGAAGGGACAGTTGCTAAGTTCTTTCTCCCCTACCCTACATTCTCCACAGATCATTCACAGTACTCCCCAGCTTCACCTTCTGTTTTAGGCTCACAAAGCTGCCCTTCCCCTTACTAATCACTTAGGCCCTGTCCCTCCCTTTCTTTCCAACTGAACCAGTAGACCTTGGAGTCATCGGATTTATACCTGAGGAGGGATTTTCTAAGTCCTACCCATCAATTTTACAGATAAGAAGGTGAGGCCATCAAAGGTTAAATGACCTAAGGTCACATAGGAAGTAAGCAGCAGAGCCGAGATTTGGCCCAGTCCTCTGACTCATCCTCTCTCCTTGGGAAGGCTTCCCAGCCTGATTACCTGTTAGGGGAAAACAACAACAGCAACAACCCTGAGGTAGTGCCCTGGAGCTCCCTGGGAACCCATCGAATGTCACCAGGGTGAGCTTAGGGTCATGGAATCATAGATCTAGAGCCTGAAAGGGCCCCTGAGGAGGAAACTGAGTCAGAGACAGGCCTTGAGCTGTGTCCTCTTGCTCATGAGCCATTGTTCCATAGTGCCTCCTAGAGGTGGAGTGATAGAAATCTCTTGTCCCAGACCAGGGGAGTGGTGGTTCCATTGAACTTTGCCTTATTCAGCCCACATGCAGATTCTTGTGTCCAGTTCGAAGTGCCACATTTTTGAAGAAGCAGAAATGAAGAAACATTTAGCTTGGAGAAGAGCAGATTTATTTGAGCAGCTGGGGAAATGTGCTATTGTCTTCAAATAGAGTGCTGTTAAGATTGAAGAGTGAAGTCCAAGCCAATACCATAACCATTCCAAGAAGAAGTCATCTCATATCCTCTTGAAGACCTTTTCTCAGTGACTGTCCTTTCACATCTTCTCTGTCTCCATTTCTGTGACTATATTTTCTGGAAAAGAGTTCTAGGAGTAGTTCTCTCTGGGCTAAGACGATCAAATTAGGAGCAGTGGGTAGAAGTTTCAGAGATGCAGCTATAGACTTAATGTAAAGGGAAATTTGTTGTAGGACTATTCCAAAGTGGAATGGGCTGCCTCAAGAGATGGTAGACTCCACTTCCCTGGAGGTTTTGAGGAAGAACTGGGTGACTGCTGACTGGGGACCTTGCAAAGGAATTTCTGCTCAGGCTGAACTAACTTGCCTCTCAAGTCTCTTCTACTTTTGAGAGTCTTTCATTTTATCATTCTGTGATAACCATGAAAACATCCAGCCCTGGGCCTTAATAACCCTTGCTGCCCCTGTGTCCTCTTCTTGGGGATTCTGGTGCCTTTGCCTTTGGCCCCAGGGCTTCCACTTTATTCTTTTCTAGATGTGTATGATCCTTTGAACCCCAGCAAAAACATAAGCCTCCCCTGCGTTTGTGATTCAAAGATCTCTTACCATCCTCTTAATTGGAGCCTCCATCAAGATTTGGTCTCTCATTTCCCTGATTGGGGCAGTGTGGCACAGTGGAAATAGTATAGGATTCGGAGTCAGGAGAGGCCTGGTACATATCAGAGGTCTCTCTGGGTTTTCTGGACTCCAGGGCTAGCCCTTTGTCTCTCCTCTGGATGCTGGTATGACCGTTACTTCATTGCATTGCTAAATAGACCTGTCCTATGGAGGGAAACCAAGAAATAGTACAGAGAGTGCTCCCATTACTTTAAAGTCAAAAGAAATCAGAGACCACAGGCCACTCCTAAAATTTGCTTCTGCTATAGGATGGATCTTCAGTCTCTTCTCCAGAACCTTCATTGTTTTTTCACTTACTCAGAGTTCTTCTTCCTTTTCATGTCCCCTGCATGATTTCCTTTGATCCTCCCTATAACCCCATGAGATCAGTAGGAAGGGCTTAAATATCCCCATTTTATAGATGCAGAAACTGAAGGCCAGAGAGGTTTGTGACTTTCCCCATGATCAGATAACTGCTGAATGGCTCTGACTGTCTGCTCCTTCTCTCCTCCAGGTGACATTCACCAAAAGGAAGTTTGGGTTAATGAAGAAAGCCTACGAATTGAGTGTGTTGTGTGACTGTGAAATTGCCCTCATCATCTTCAACCACTCCAATAAGCTGTTTCAGTATGCCAGCACTGACATGGACAAAGTCCTCCTCAAGTACACAGAGTACAACGAGCCCCATGAGAGCCGCACCAATGCAGACATCATCGAGGTGAGCCCATGAGCAGCCTCAGTGGTGTGGAGGGGCCTACTGTGGCATCTTCTCCTTCTGAGACTCTTTTTTAGTGTGGCTCCCTCCTCCTCCTCTGCTGCTGTCTTCGTAGCCCTCTCTATGCAGTCCTCTTCTCCCATCTTGGTCGTCTCCCTGTCTGTCACCATTTCTCCTTTTTTCCCTTCTGCTGTCTCCATGGAGCCATTGCTGGGCTCTTGTGTATGCCTTTATCTCTCTCTTCCAGTACCCCCGTCCCTCCACAAGGCCTTTTTTGCTGTCTCCCTCTCGGTGCCTGTCTCTCACCTTCTGTTTCATGGTATATGGGTCTCCCTTTTTGTCTTTGTCTTACCATGGGTCTCTCCAGATTCTGTCCCTTTACTGGGGCGGTCCCCAGACCCGTATCACTTCGGGGAGACCCATGGGCCTCTGAGTTGTGTCTCAAAGCTGAGGTCTCTGAGCCTCTTTGGACCCCAGGAGAGATGGGCCCTGGCTCACTCCCCCGTGGCCTCTGGGGTCTGGAGCCATGTGGTGGGGCAGAGTGCCCTGTGGGGGTGGGGCTGCTGAGGGGATGGTCCGGGGCCTCCGGGCCTCCCTGAGCACTGCCTGTTGCAGACCCTGAGGAAGAAAGGCTTCAATGGCTGTGACAGCCCCGAGCCCGATGGGGAGGACTCCCTGGAGCAGAGCCCCCTGCTGGAGGACAAGTATCGGCCGGCCAGCGAGGAGCTGGACGGGCTCTTCCGGCGCTACGGGGTGAGCCCAGCCCACTCACTGCTCTCTCTGTTTGCTCCCTCCCCTTCCCCCTCCTCCCTCTCCCTCTTCCTCCCTCCTTCTATCCCTCTCTCTTCTCCCTCCCTGGCCTCTCCTCTTCATCCCAAACCCATCCCCCAACCTTCCATCCTCCCTGTCCCCTCCCCACCTCCACCTCAACCCTTTCCTTTGGTCTTCCTCGAAAATCCCCTTCCTCCTCCTCTGGCCCCTCTCCTCATCCATCCTTGCTTTTCTCTTGGCTTTTCTCTCTCTCTCCAACCCTCCACTTTCTTCTCTCCTCTTCTCTCTCTCCTTCCTCTCTCTTCTTCCTTGTTCCTTTTCTGTCCTTCTCCAACCCTCTCTTGTCCCTTTCTGGCCCCCTCTGCCTCTGGTCCCTCTTTCCCTTTTACCTGTTTCCCTCTCCTCTCTTTTCCCTTTCCCCTTTCTGCCCCCTCCTCTCCTTTCCCTCCCTACACCCCCTGCCCCCAGGCGCTGCACAAGAAGCACAGGGAATGTGAGAGCCCCGAGGTGGACGAGGTGTTTGCCCTGACCCCCCAGACGGAGGAGAAATATAAAAAGATAGACGAGGAGTTTGATAAAATGATGCAGAGTTATAGACTGGCCGTGAGTAGCCGCATGGAGAGCTGGGGGAGCCCTTCCCCTCATGCATGGTGTGGCTTCGCAGCCCCCAATCCCCTTCCCCACATGAAAGTGAGGAACAGTCACTCAGTTCTTAGCATCATTGAACTTTTCAGTTGGAAGGGGCCTTAGAGATCCTGTCTTCAGTACCCATCATTTTACAGATGAGGAAGCTTGGCCTGTGGTAGAAAGAGCCTTGGACCAGAATGGACAGCAGGAGATCTTGGTTCTGGCTCTGAACTCTCCACTAACTCACTGGGTGACCTTGGGCAAGTCATTTGTACTCGGGAAGTCTCAGTTACCCCTTCTCCACAATGAAGAGCTTGAATTGGATGCCCCTCAAAACTTCTCTCTCCAGCTCACAAGTTCTGTGATTCTACAAAACTGAAGCCCAGAGTGGCATCATGGCTTGGCCAGGGTCACACAGGGAATTAGTAGAAGGGCCTAGATGATAGCCCAGGTTACAGTCCTTACCTCTAATTTCTGACCCCAGAAACCCCATGAAAGCTGCACTTTGAGAAGAACCTTTGTTAGAAGCTGGGGATCTCTGCTCTCAGATGATGGCTAGTCATTACTGGCCATAGGTGATAGCAAAATGCCCATCTTAGGCAGAATTTGGGTGGGAGAGATTTGGTCCTATGGTGTAAAGGATGGAAATCGGACCTTGAGGAGAGAGAACTCTTTTTCCCCGGCTTCCTGAATAGGGAAATCTTGAAACCTTCCTCCCAATACAGAGACCTTTCCCACAGCTATAAGCTCAGTGTCCATGGGGGCCTAGAGTGGGAGCAAGAGGGAAAGAGATGAGACTGTGCAGCAGCCAGGATGCAAGTGAGGCTGGGAGAAACACTTCCTCTCCCATCACCCAGTCCCAGTCAGTAACAGCTCTGCGTGTGTGAGTTTGGATCTCAACCTGGGGTTCCTAACCAGCTTCCTGTGTGTCCTGCCTGGCTGGGGACCTAACCCACCTCAGCTCCTGGGCCCTGACTTCAGGGACAATGAGAAGACCAGGGAACTGTTTCTTGTCTCCCATTAGAAGTCCCTTTCCCTGGCAAGGCCCTAGGGCTCTGCTCCAGGCATTATTTCCTCTGACCTTCTATCTAGTATCATTCTTACTCTGTTGGATTTAGCTAGGAGTACCTTCACCAGCATCACTATCCTCAGAGGGCACTCTGGGGAGATGGGGCTATGACAAGAAACGATCTCTCTAACACCCACCTCCCCTCCCTTTCTCTGTCCAGTCTGCAGTCCCAGCCCCGAATTTCGCCATGCCAGTCACGGTGCCTGTGTCCAATCAGAACTCTCTGCAGTTCAGCAACCCTGGGGGTTCCCTGGTGACCCCGTCACTGGTGACATCATCCCTCACAGACCCGAGGCTCCTGTCCCCCCAGCAGCCAACCTTGCAGAGGAACAGTGTATCACCAGGGCTGCCCCAGCGGCCAGCCAGTGCTGGTGAGTATAGAGGGAGGGTTCAGTTCAAAGTGCAGCCCGAGTCTCCCCTCAGACACAGAACCTCCTCTTTCTGCCCTTTCCCCATCTCCTGTGACCCTTTCCCCAGCTCACACTCATTGCTGGAGCTGAGTAGGCATGACTTCATCACCCCACCTGTGCATCTCTGCATCAGTAGATGCACGCTGTCATTTCCTCCTCACCCTCTCCTCCCCTTCTCTGGCCCATTTCATATTTGTGTTGTCTAGGGAGACTTCCCAAGCCAGAGTGTGATACCTCTTCCAAGCCCCTAGCCCTTGTAGGGTTCCTTCTTCCTGACACCTTCTCATCCTCCCAGCATTGCTGTTCAGAGTTCTGACCAGCTGAATCATATGCCTTAGCTTCTCTGCCGATGGTTTTCCTGTCTTTTTGTCTCCTTTCTGGGGTTGGGGTAGGGGAGTATGAGAAGTCCCATTAGATGAGTGAATTCTGTCCTGTCTCCTCGTGCCTCTGGATCCTTCCCCCAGCAAACACATGTGCTTTTTACCCCAGGCCCAATACTTTCCAGTTCCCTTATATTTCTGTTCCTTCCCTAGGGGCCATGCTGGGAGGAGACCTTAATAGTGCTAATGGAGCCTGTCCCAGCCCTGTTGGTGAGTCTCCCTGTCCAGAATTAGGTCTGTGGGGCTCAGGAAGGCTTTTTTTTGGAGAAGAATAGAACTGGAGGGGGGAGACAAAGACTTCGAGACGGAGCCGGGAACTGAGGGCTGTGGGCACATGGGGGAGCCTCCCCAGAGCCTCTGTCTGCCATGATCTCTAGGCTTCTTCTGCTTCCGATCAGCCCTCTCATTTCCTGGAGCCAGGAGAGACTTGGGTTCACTTAATGCCATATGGCCTGGGCAAATCACTTTACTTCTCCTAACCTCAGTTTCCATATCTGTAAAATGGGGATGATAATAATAGCAATGGTACCTCATGGAGTTATTATAGAAAATGAGGGAGCTAATGTCAGTAAAAGGGCTTTGCAGCCCTAAAGTGCTACATAAATGTCATCATCATCATTATTAGTATTAATGAGGGGATTGAATTAGATGATGTCTGAAGTCCCTTGTGACTTAAAAATGGTATAATCTGTGTTCAGGGACTTTGAGGGAACCAGGTGGAAAAAGAAGTAAAGACGAAAATAGTATCACCAGAAATACCCCCAAAAAACACACAGACACATGCATGCACGCACTCACACACGCACGCATGCACGCACACTTCTCCCCTCCACCCTGAAGCCCTCTTTTGGAGTGGAAAAATTGGAGGAGGCCTGGGAAAAGCAAAAGTTGGATGTCAGGAGGGGCTCACTGAAAAAGCGTTGGAAACACAGGAGATATATAAACATAACTAAACATT
The DNA here is from genome assembly GCA_023548195.1 of Bettongia penicillata ogilbyi. Lineage (NCBI taxonomy): Eukaryota > Metazoa > Chordata > Mammalia > Diprotodontia > Potoroidae > Bettongia > Bettongia penicillata. Next base: position 2,793,475 of record JAJHZJ010000850.1, on the reverse strand, counting down.
CTCTGTCTGTTTCTCTCTCTCACATACACACACATACGGACTAGTCACACTGACAGACACAGGCAACCAGGTGCCTCTTGGCACACCAACTCACAGAAAGACTGAAATGGAAGGACACGCACCCGCTCTCCCAAACAGACCCAAAGACCTTCTCACAAACACAGAGTGTCCCCAGCCACACTCACAGGTGTATCTTAGTGATCAGCTCTGCTGAACACAAGAGTACATGTTTGGAAGACATAGAGGGAGGTCTTACCCTCCCCCGCCCTGTCTCCATCAGCTGTCCGCTCTGACTAGGGCCATCCCCTCGGTTGGCTCTGTGACTGTGGCTACGAATGTCACCATTGACGTCACCTCCACATTCCTGTCATTCCCAGAGCCTCCCTGAGAATTGGGCTAGAGGCAGCTGGAGAGACCCAGGGCTCAGCAGGGAGATAGTGTTCCCCAGGGCAGGACTGCTCGCTGCCTCTGCTCTTATCCCAGAATCCCTTAGTTAGCCCTGAGACCCCACCACCCAGACCTTGCCTGGGATGCCCTGCAGCACCTGGGGGCTGAAGATAAGCATACTCAGGCCTATGGGGATTGTTTGACTTCCAGCCTGAGTGCACAGTCACCATACCAAGGGACGTCTCAGAACAGTGTCTGTCCCCCATATGTTGATGGCAGTGATTTTCAGCTCCATTAAAACCCACAGCTGCACTGATATATGGCCTATGTTCCTGAGGACATGGATGACTGGTTTTCCCTGTTTGTAGACAAAGGAAGGGAAGGGCCAGTGTGGGATGGTGATTATCGGGAATGACAAAGAATGACCCCTCAGTGGTCAAAGCGTAATCATTTTCCAGTTATCTGACCCCTGGCCAAATAATTTCCCTTCTCAAGGCCTTAGTTTCTCCACTATAAAATGAGAACGCAGGACAGTAAGGTCCCTTCAAGTCATGACATTCTGTGATCCTCTGTAACACCAGGTAATGCCTCAGCACTGGCCCTGCCCTGTAACCATCCTCTTCCTGCTTTTGTCTGCTCCCCCAGGGCCTAGTCTTCTTCCTCCCCTCTCACCCTGCACATGGATAGTGACACTGTCGTGGAGGACATGGGGGAGGTTGCAGGGTCGAGTTCTAGACTCCGTTGCCTTGAGGCCCAGCTGCAGGAGAAGAAAAAAAGTGCTTTACAGTGCAGCGGGGATGGAGGGTAGACTACAGGAAGGCCTCCTTGACTAGTATTGTTAAGTGTGGGCACCAGGCATGGCCTGAGGGCCAAGAATGGTAGTAGAAGAAAAGCAGTAACCTCTTCCCCTGCCCCCTCCTTTGCCCCAGCAAATGTCATTCCTCCTCAGCCCTTGTGGCAAGAGCATATAATAATAATAGCTGATGTTTATATAGCTTTTAAAAACAGTTTACAAAGCCCTTTATGTACATTAACGCTTCTGATCCTCATAATGTATTTATGAGGTATGTTTTATTATCCCTATTCTTCAGATGAAGACACTGAAGGTCATGCACCTTAGCAGCAGAACCAGGAGATTTGAACCCAGGTTTTCTGGCTCCATGGACAGCACAGGGTTACAGAAATGGAGATGTGATTGTTCTCCCTCTCCTCCCTCTGCCTTTCTTCCCAAGGCCGAGAAAGTTCCGAGGAAGGGATGCCCTTTCCTGAACCCCAGTGAACTAGCTAAGTGGGGGTTGGGGAGCAAGTTGGCCAGTATATGGACATAAGGGATATTGTGGGGCCTGTGGCAGACAGAGGGAAGCCTCCATACTTCTTTCATCCTTCCAATCTTTTCCTTCTCCAGGGAACGGCTATGTCAGTGCCCGGGCCTCCCCTGGCCTCCTCCCTGTCGCTAATGGCAACAGCCTGAGTAAAGTCATCCCGGCCAAGTCTCCACCTCCACCCACCCACAGTGCGCAGCTTGGGGCCCCCAGCAGAAAGCCAGACCTTCGAGTCATCACGTCCCAGGGTGGGAAGGGGTTAATGCATCACTTGGTGAGTTGGCCCTTTAAGTGTTGTTGGGAATGACAAGGGGCTGAGAGGGGAGGTGAAGAAGAAAGCATCATGCTTCACAGGAGGGTTGAAGATCAGGCAGGAGCAAAGATTTCTGAGGGAGAAATTAGGGAAGTCAGGACTTCCTCTCTCCGCCTCCCACCCAAGTTGAGGTGGAGGCAAGGACTCTTTCTCACAAGAAAAGAGGGCCTGACCAGAGGTTTGCTCAAAGGAGGACCTGCCCTAGAGCCTGATATCACCAACAAAGGTGATATCAGTGGAGAGATGAGATGGATGCTGCCAGATATGGCTGTGAGGCGGAGGGGCAGAGCCTAGACTCTAGTAGACTTCGGATGGGCTGGGGTAAAATCGGGAAGAAAGGTGGGGCTACCACAGTGGAGATCCCTGTGTAGGAGAGGGGCAGGGGGAAAGGGAGGAGAAGAGGCTGCCCTGCCCTGAGGCTGGGAGGATGGGGAAGCAGAGGGCAGTGAGCAGACACTGAACTAGCCGTGTTGGTTTGATTTCTGCTCCCAGACTGAGGACCATTTAGATCTGGTAAGTACTGACTTGGTGTGGGCCCTTTAGACTACCATTGTGACTTGATGCCTACTGTGAGCAGACTCTTCAGCATGGTGTGTGTCTGTGCATGTGCACCCTGGCGCCAGGTGTGAGTGTGAGTTGTGCATGGATACGGACATTCCTTCATTTGACAGACGTTGATTATACATGCCCACAATATGGATAACTTGGTGCACAAAGCAGAGATACTGACAATATCATCCATGCCCTTTAGGAGCACTATATTCTAATACTTAGAATCAAGCATGCATTCGTCTGTGTGCATGTGTGTGTACATATGTTTATATAGAAGGGTGGGCTGTGTTTGTCTCTATGTGTTGCTTTTGTGCAAATGGTTCTCTACTATTAGGAAATGTATTTGTCTCCATGGATTTTCCTATGGGACATCTGTGGAAACCCTGCTACTGAGCAGCCTCAGGCATCCCTGAGGTTGTGTCCTGGAGCACCTGGAGCAGACCATTAAAGTGGATAGACTCTCTGCCCCACCTGCCTTTGACTTGTCTCCAGCAAAAAACATGTCCTCCTATGGGGACAGCAGGGGGAGGGAGCAGGAGAAATGGGGATCAAAGCCAGGCAGATGTTCCCTTTCCCAGGGGAGTGCAGCCATCTAAGGCCTCATCCCAAGTTTGGGGCACACACACATACATATATTATGTGTGCACACACAGGCATTTACATACATGTCCACAGACACACACACACAGATTCTATCACAGCCAGGAGTAGGGCAGGGGCTGCTGACTCCTCCCTCCTTTCCTTCCTCCTTCCTCCCTCCCTCCCTCCCTCCTTCCCTCCCTCCCTAGCTCCTGACTCGGGGCCAAAGGAGGCTGGAAAAGGCAGGCAGGCTTTGGCGGCGACACGGTGGCAGTTTCGGCCTCAGCGTGGAGTTGGAATAAACAAGTGACTCAGCGGCAGATGGAGCTGACAGCCCCATACTCGGGGACACACACACACACACACACACACACACACACACACACACACACACATGTAAGTTGCAGTGTGAAGGATTCAGGGTAGATTTGAGGAGGACTGGACAAGACAAAGGGAACAAGATGTTCCTCAGATCTGCTTTTTCCTTTCCCCTTTCCCAGAGAAAGGGGCTGAGGAGATAGATAGTGGCAGACTGGTGGTCCTCTGGCCAGGAGACCCACTTTGTAACTTTGAGTCTGTGTCTCTGAGTGTGGATGTGTCTCTGTTTCTGTGTGTGAGATGTGCTGTGTGCAGCCCTCTCTTTACACTGACTGATGACCTTCCCCATGTGGGCAGCTTTGCCCATGTGGACCTGAATTGAGGGGTGGGGTGAGAAAGGATGGAGCAGTGCAAAGAGCCTGAGATTTGGAGTCAAACAAGCTGAATTTGAATCCCTGTAATTATGACATTTAACACCTCTGGGACCAGGGCCTCGGTTTTCTTCCTCTGTGAAATGAGGAGGGGAAGAGGGGTAGGACTAGATGACTTCTAGGATTCCTTTCCTCATTAAATCTTGTAACAGAGACCCTGGTCCCCACATTGGGGAATGGAGGTAGGGCTGGATAGAATACCAGCTCCCATCATTAGGCTTTCCTTCTGATGGATCTCTTCTTTCTACAGAACAATGCTCAGCGTCTTGGGGTCTCTCAGTCCACCCACTCACTCACCACCCCTGTGGTCTCTGTGGCAACGCCCAGTTTACTCAGCCAAGGGCTTCCCTTCTCCTCCATGCCCACCGCCTACAACACAGGTGAGTGTCTGTCTAAGCCCTAACCCAGCATGATATTCCCTCATCCAGCAGGGATTGGGGGTCCTTTCAGGAAGTGGGGGTAGAGCTGAGTGCTAAAAACCTTGGAGAAAGAGAGGGTAAAAAGAACCATGGTCCCTGTCTTCAGAGAGTTTTTGGCCTGGTGGGGAAAATGAGCCATAAACAAAAATGCATGATCCAAGTGAACAGAGCTCTTGCTGTCCAGGCTCAGAAGTCAGGGCCAGCATTACATGAGCAGAGAAAGAAGGCAGACCAATGGAGTTTCTCTGAGGAATGTAGAAAAAGGCTGGAGCAGAGTGATGGGCAGGGCTTGGGTGCAAGGCCTGGGCAGGGTTGGGGGCAGGTTTATCCAGTTTCCTTGGGAAGTGCAGGCCAGGGGGCCAGGGAAGATGATGGGAGTGAGATTGGAAAGGAGGGGTGACTGAAGGCCTGGAGGCCCCAAGGATGCTGGTAGAGGCCTCTGAGGGAATTAGGAATAGGCAGATACGCCCTGCCTCCAGGACTGTGCTGGTCCCAGCTGTTCTAATGGCCACATTTGAGAATAGATTGTGAAATACATCTACCATCTTTTCATAGAGGATTTGTTGTTTTTCCCTCTGCTGTGTAAGTAAGTGAGGCTTCCTAGTAAGGAAAGGGTCTAGATGTTATCCCAGTAGACTGAAGGTAGTTAGTAAACCTGGAACAATGAAAAAAGAACCCGCCTCCCCCACCCCACCCCCTGCTCTTCTAACAGCATAGGGCTGTTCAGGCTCTGCTTGAGATGGAGTGCTAGACCAGATGGCCTGTAACCCTCTCCTCCTGAATTTACTAATCCCCTCGATGACACAGCCCACAAGGGGCTGTTGAGCCACTGCAGAAGGACTGAGAGGGCCCTGCTCCCTTCTGAGGCTCCAGCGAGAAGGACTGGGCTTTTTTGCCATTTGGACCCATTGCTGTGCCCTCTGGCACCAAACAGAATCAAGCTGATCCCTTCCTCCCTCCAGAGCCTTCAGACACTGGCAGACAGTTATCACGGCCCCTCTAAGTCTAACAGCCCCCGTTTCGAGTGAGCTTCGTTTGGCAATATCTCAGACTATGAGGACCCTCACTATGCAGGGTTGCCCTCCTCTTCACATTTCACTTTATCAGTGTAGGGAGGCATTGAGGTGATGCACGGGATAAAGCTCTGGGCCTGGCATCTGAAAGGCCTGAATTCAAATGCGGCCCAGACACTTACTGGCTGTGGCCCTGGGTGAGCCACTTCACCTGTTTGTCTCAGTTTTCTCATCTGTGAAATGGAGATAAGAACAGCACCCCCCTGCTGTGGGGATCAAAGGCGCTCCTATTTGTCAAGTGCTTCGCCCAGTGCCCGGCACAGAGTAGGCAAGGTATAAATCCTCCCCTCCCTGAAATGTCATGTCCAGAACTGAACACGACATTCCAGAAGCAGTCTGGCCCAGTTAGAGTAAGATGGGACCATTGCTTCTCTCAAACTGGACATTTTCGCTTATCATCAAGCCTAAGATCCCATTAGCTTCCTTGCCTATGTCACAACTATTGTGTACTCATACCTCCCTCCTCTTGTACTTCTGGAGTTGATTTTTTTGAACCCAGTATTAGACGTTACATCTATCCCTGTTATTTTATGAGATTCAGCGCAGCGCTCAAGTCCAGGGGCAGCAGTGGGGGAGGGAGGTATCAATCAACATTAGCCCAGCCCACTGTCTATTTTTTTTTTTTAATCTAGGGTCCTATGACTGGTTTTTACAGTTTTAAATGTTTTTTTTTTAAAGATGTAAATAAAACCTGATAGCCAGCCAAATTCAGTCTGAGGCCCAGTTTGCCAACCCCAGCTCTAGCCTGTCAGCATCCCAGTACACATTGGGTATCCTGTATAATAAAAGAAAAAGAATGTATTTCATTATAATAATAAAACCCCCAAAAGCATTAAACAACATTGCTCTTCCTCTAGTGCAGATCCCCGCTATAAGGTTCCTCCATGAAGGCCAGCTTGGCCCCATGTCCACATTCAGACTGGGAGGAAAGGCACCGAGGCAGAGGTCTGATGACAGTGGGTGTCTGTAGAGTGTGTGTGGGTAGCTTACCCTTTCGATCCTCTTCAGCTCATTGGTGCCCTTCCTAAAACTCGCAGCAACGTCTTTGTGCCGTTCAATGCTTGTCCTCGTGAAGTGAAGGCAGGCCTTTGCTCTTCCACTGCCAAAATCTGAAAAAGGGCCAAAGGGTTGGGTGATATGAAGGGACCCAGAGAGTCCCAGGATACTGGAGCTGGGAGGGTCCCTTTGTTTTGCAGTTGCAGACACTGATGCAGAAAAGTGAAGCAAGAGCAGCACAATTTGGTGTAGCAATCAGTCAGAGCCCAGGACTAAAAGGCCTGACACCTGGGATCACTTTCTGGTCTTGGCCCCTTTCCCAAGTCACACCACCACCTCTCTGGGCCTCAGTTTTCTCCTTTGTTAGATGAGGGGACTGGGTTAACTGAACTTAAAGGACTCTTGCACTGCCCATGGTCTGTGATTCATCTCAGCTGTTGAGTGTAAAGGCTAGTGTTGGAGCTTGCATCTTCCTTGGCCTAGTCTAGGACTTCTCACCACTCTAGCAGGCTAGGGAACACTGATGATTGAACTCCTAACTTATTGATGCTGTCATGCTGGATTTTCAAACATGACGGATGGAGATAGGGGCTGGACCTGTGAGTTCATCAGTGTAGAAACTCCTTGAGCAGGAAACTCTCTCCACCAATGCAGATCAGCTCCTTGTCCCTAACTTACAATCTTAGACAGTTGCCTAGATTAGCACTGATAACTTCTGTGACTTGGAGGTGGGACTTGAACCCAGGTCTTCATTGGCTTTCTCCACTGAGACACTAGGCCAAACCCTGGACATAAAACCTCTGTTTTTCTTCATCTTCTATTTTCTTCCATGTAAGATGGGGCTAAATATTAACTAGCATCCACAAACAGGAAAGACTTTTGGCAAATTCATTCAACTCTTATCTCTCATTTTGTTATGAAGAAGAATAATGTGTAGACATAAGTAATAAGAACTCAGGCTTTCTCACTGCTAGGAACTGAAAAATTTCACACATATGTATATGAGAAAGGAAGTGATTGTGATACACTTAAGAGGACTCTAGTTAAACAATAAATGTAACTCATCAGCAGAAGTGTAAGCAAAACTCCACTGAATTTGCTTAGTTGTTCCCTGTTTATAGACATTGGCCCAAATTCAAGTTCTGGCCTCAGGTCTTGCCTGAATTCTGGTGAGTGTCAACATTAGCCAACAGAACTCAGAATTAGATCTTCTGGAAAGAACAGGCCAAAACTAATTAGAGCACTTTGCTTTTTGGGCCTCTCCAAAAGGAAGGCCTTGCTCCCAGTTCTGTTTATTAGCCTAGGAAACAAACCATGTGGATGATCCTTTGGAGCCTAGGACTTCATGGCTGACCTTCATTTCACAAACTTCTATTAAGAGCCTTTTGCGCATCAGGCACAATATTGGGTGCTGGGGATACGGAGGCAAAGTGAACACTACCCGAGCCCTCAGGATCTGACCTTGGGGGGGTGGAGCGCAGATGACAGTGATCCAAAACAGACAGATCAGGCCACACGTGAACACAAATGAGCGAGAGGCAGTATCGAGAAAGCTGAGCACTGAAGGGTGCCAAGAGGCCGAGGTGAAGGCGTGCATCCCATGCCAAGTGGGAGGCTTTGGCAGTTGTTCAGGTAAGGGCGGTTGTGGCGTTATTGGAGAGAAGAGGGCTGACGTAAGAGGTACTGCGGTAGTAGAACGGAGAGGACATGGCAACTGGCTGGATGATACGAGGTTGGGGAAGAAGAAACAGGCCAGGATGACTGCAGAATGGTGAATCTAGGTGACTGGGACCTTCAAGAGAAGCGGAAGATTAGAGGAGGGATGAATTTAGGGGGAGGGAGAATGGATTCTGTTTCCATCATGGTGAGTTTGATATATCCAAAGGACATCCTGGTGGAGATACACATCCTACTAATTACTCTGTTTTTTGTTGTTTGTAAGAATGAACAATGCACAGACCTTCTGGCTAATGTGAAGATAGTCTGGCTAGTGTTACCGTAAGCCAGGCTGTGGACATTGATCATCTGTATAGAGTAAAGTAGTGTTTTCCAAACTTTGTGGTCTCAGGATCTCTATATTCTTAAATATTAAGTATCTTCACCCTGATCCTTCTCATCAAGGGGCTTTTGTTTATGTGGGAGCAAATTTTGAAAATCCTTGGTGTTCAGAGTGCTGTACGTGGGAATCAAGAGACTTTGGTTGGCCCTCCCCTTACTTCTGAATGGGCGCACATGTTTGCTGGCTCTCCAGCCTTGGACAATATCCTTAGCTCAGACAGGCCTTTAGTACCGCATTCAACTCAGTGCAACTCATCAAGCATTTGCTAAGTACCTGCTGGGCAAAAGTAGTGTGCTTGGTGACAGTGAACCTCCCTGGGCTTCACGGAGATCATAAAGTCTCTCCATCTGTAAAATGGAGGTACGTCTACCTTGCCTGCCTGAAGGGGAGGGGCTGGGCCCCTGGTGATTATGGTGATGATGATAATGGTAGTGACTTACATTTCCGTAGTGTTCCAGTAGTTAGAAACGACCTTCCTCATAATAGTCCAAATCTTCTTTGTGCTCAGCCAGCAGAGTGATGAGAAATCTTTGAATCTCAGTTTCTACAGCTAAAGTGGAGAAAATGATATTTGCACTGCCTGCCTTTCAGGATTTTTAGGAGGGAAACTATCCATCAACAGCCACATATTAGCTGCACTTTGTAAGCCTTTGAGTATGTTAGAAATGTAAGTTGCTACTACTTCAGCTCACCACTATGGAGCTCCCATCCATTTGTTCAGTTGGGTGTTTGCATGGGCAGGTTGGGGAGAGAAGAGGTACCATGCTTTCATATACATGCTTTCCTACTTATCTGCTACACTGGCAACTTTTAGGAGGCATAGGGACATTGCTACAGGAAGGATGGTAGGCTAAGGAAGAGGATGCATAAAGTGCTGATTTAGCTACTTGCAGCTTTTATCACTGGTGCCTTCTCTCTCCTCCAAAGCTCCTTGGAGATGTGGTAGCTGCTGCGACATTAGACCCAAAGGGGAGCTTTTTGCGGGTTTATTGATTTGTCTTCTGATAGCACTCATTACACAGGCGTGACCCATCCCCACACTTCCTGTGGGTTCCTCAGCTAGCCTTTTGGCCCCCCCCAGCCTTCTCTTCTCTGGCCACAGCCCTGCCAGTCTCCCTGCTTGCCTCTTCCCCTTGGCCACCAGGCTCAGCTCTCACTGCTCTTTTCTCCTTTGCAGATTATCAGTTGACCAGCGCAGAGCTCTCTTCCCTCCCAGCTTTCAGCTCAACTGGGGGACTGTCGCTAGGCAACGTCACTGCCTGGCAACAGCAGCAACAGCCACAGCCACCCCAGCAACAGCCCCAGCCACCACAGCAGCCACCACCACAGCCACAGCCACAGCCCCAACAGCAGCAACCACCGCCACCACCACAGCAGCAGCAACAGTCCCACCTGGTCCCTGTGTCTCTCAGCAACCTCATGTGAGTATCATTCTTTGTGTATCTGGGTAGGTGAGGGGGCTGCCCAGAGGACCCATGTCTGTCCTCAAAGCCAGACTGGAAAGAAAACTAATCTTTGTTTACTTTTTCTCCCTACCTGACCCTGCTCCCAACTCTTGTCTCCCTCCTCGTCCCTCTATGTCCCATCCTCCTCATGTCTCATTCTTTCCTAACTGTATTGCCTCAACCTCTTCACCCTCCTCTGTTCCTCCTCCCTTTGTGTCTCCCCCTTCCCTCCTTGCCCTCGGCCCTCAGCCCGGGCAGTCCCTTGCCTCATGTTGCTGCAGCCCTCACCGTCACCACCCACCCCCACATCAGCATCAAGTCAGAGCCGGTGTCCCCGAGCAGAGAGCGCAGCCCAGCACCACCAGCCCCTGCCCCCTTCCCAGCCCCTGCTCGGCCTGAGCCCGGGGATGGCCTCAGCAGCCCTGCCAGTGCATCCTATGAAGCTGGGGAGCGGGATGACGGGAGGGGTGACTTCGGGCCTACCTTGGGGCTGCTCCGTCCAGCCCCAGAGCCTGACACTGAGAGCTCAGCAGTGAAGCGGATGCGGCTGGACACCTGGGTAACGTGACCTCTTCCCTTTCATCTGGGCAGTCCTCCCAACACTCTAACCTCCCCCCCCCATTACAGTGTTAGCCCATTTCCTCCTGTCACATCAGGGGCCTCATCAGTTTTGTTTCTTTGTCCCTGTCTTATTTCCCTTGGCTTCCATCTATTCCTCTCACTGAAGCATTAGCTCCTTCCTAATCATCTTGCTTGCCCGTCCCCCCGCCCCTCACCACCACATGTGTTAAATCCATCTCCCTCCCCTTCTCCCCAGAAAGCTCTTGTGGTTTAATCTCCATCCCTTCCAAGCTGACCTCTCCGTAAGGGGCATGGTCACCTCTAGGAGTCAGGGTGGGGACTTGGGGAAGGGGCCCTCCCAGCCCAGCACTCCCTCATACCCTCCTTCTACATCTCCTCTCTCTACAGACATTAAAGTGATGAACCTCCCCCTCCTCTCTCAGCCTCCCTCTTGAAGAGCTGACAATCTCACCGCCCCTCCCAGTCCGGGCTCCTCCCGCTCGCCCCCCAGTCCCTTTCTCGTGTTCCGTGTCCTGTTGGCGGTTACATTTGTGTATAATTATTATTATTATTATATTATTATTATTATTTTTTTAATTTGAACTCGCTTCTGGGAGGGGGAAGCATCCCCTTCTCTTTCTTCTCCCCTCCGTTTTCATGGGGGGGACACTCTTTTTTGGGGGGGACAATTTGCACGTTGTACACATATGCTGCAGGGGGGGAGGGGGGTCCCCAAAAAGACTTTGGGATGGGGCAGAAGCCGAGCCCTGCATGTGGAAACCTCCCTTCACCCCCATCCCCAAGAGAGAGGAAGTAACCAAAAAACTCCCATGAAATGGACCTGGGGGATGTGGGCTGGATGCCTGGGTCAACACTGTTCTGCTTGTGCTGCAGGGCCTCAGGAGGGCTGCCTGGAGTTGGGGTTAAAATCCCCATGGGTCTCTGCCTCTCCAGTGCTATTTATATGTACCTAGGCTACTTAAGTGTGGGGCGAGTGCTCAGGCCTGGAACTCAAAGAATCCTCATCCTTCACTGATTCATGTGTAAGCTGCATTCTCCAAAATTAAGGGACAAGGAGCAGAGTTGCAGTTGTAGTGTGAGGACAGCAAGCCTTGGCATCTAGAAGAAGATACGTTCTCACATACTGGGAAGTCCAGTGTCGGGTGGGGTGGGGAGAAACAGCCCTTCCCCCAGGACCTGGAGGAACTTTGGAGTCTCTCCCTCTCTACAAATGGAAGAGGGTGGGGATGAAATGGGGGGCTGCCTCATAGCACAGTGTATGTGGGGCAGAGATGTGGGGTACCCCCTGCTTAGGCATTAGAGGGGGATCCTGGTGGTGGAGAGACAGGACATCCTCCTTTTCCCTCATCTGGGGTTTTCTTCTAAAATATACAGTGCAATAGCATCCCTTCCCTTACCTACCCTTTTCACTCTGGTTCCCTAATTTCCAACCCCATCCTTCTGCCCTTGGTGCCAGCCTTTCAAATTAAACCTCAGCCTGGAGGGGGTGGGGCAGAGCCAGTCGTAATTATACTGGTAGAACCAGGGAAAGAAACTGAGGATGGTGAGCACATGCTACACCTTCTCCTTCTCCCCTAGACCCTAACCCTAGCAGGCCTGGAATGGCTTAACAAAAGACTGCACTAGGCTTTTTGTGAGGATCTGGGCACCATTGCAAACAGAGGAGGGGAGGTCCATTAAGGTCAGGGAGGATCAGAATATTCTTTTATCATAGAGGTCATGGAAAGGGGAGGGACATATGCCCACTCCTCGGTTCACCTATGATTATACCAGAGGCCCAGGCCCCAGAGGAATCTACAGTTCCCCAGAGCCAGGATATGGGATTGGATGAAGTGAAGCTGCCAAGCTCACATCCAGTGCTAGCTGTGTCCTAGGGTGGCCCACTTTTTCAGCCTTGTTCTACCCCAGCCCACTCCTCTCTCCCTAGCCTCACCTCCCCTTCATCCCCACCAGCTTGCTACCTCCTGCTCCCCACCACCATCACCACCTCCTCTCCCCCAGCCCCTCACCACACACCCCATCTTTCCCTCGGCTACTGTAATTGTAAATAGCAACTTTGGAAATGTTGGCTATGTAACAGTCCAGGAAACTGTTTTTTTGTTGTATTGATATGAAATGAAATTCTATTTTTGTCAAAGTATATTGTAATAATAATGACTCTGAAATGGCCCGTAGTGTACAGATGAGATTGTTCTTCTTCTACTGTTGTTCTTGCCCTCCCCTTGCCCCACTTTTGCCCCTTGCATTTTCTCTCCAGATGTGTGCAGCTGGGGGGAGGGGAGGGGCAGAGAGGGAGCCCAAAGCCTGAGACCCTTGGATCTTTGGCTGTATCTGAGATCATTAGGGAGCTGGGAGTAGTCCCCTCACACTACTTCCATACTTACTCACAGAGGTGAGGTGGGGGCAGTGGGGAGGGCTGGGTTGTCTTCCCCCATCCTTTCAGACATGGATGCTTGGCTTTTGCCCCCAGTGCCCTAGGGCTAGGGGCTTTGTCTTAGGTCTCTCATGACAGTTGAAACTTAGAGGTAGCAGAGGCCTAGTTCTGTAAGTGACTGTATTTACCCACCTCAGAGACCTAGCCTTTGCAGTATTCTGAAACTTAATCATGGGAGAGGAACCTGAAGCAGAGAGGTGTTTGTGTGTGTGTGTGTGTGTGTGCGCGCGTGCGTGTGTGCATGCATGTGCATGTGTGTGTGCACGCACGTGCCTGTGTGTGCATGTGTGCACACGCATCTTGTCTTTGTGTGTTTATAAAGTGACCAGCTGTCCAGCATTTCAGCTTCTTGATCTTCCCAACCCTATTCTCCCCAAAGCCCTTCCTGGACATTTTCTCTTGCTGCATCTAGCTCCCTTCTTTGTTCACCCATTCATTTATGAATTCAATAAGCATTTATTAAGCACTTAGGGTATGCCAGATGCTGGGAGAGACACAAAGTCTAAATAAGGCAAGATCCCGTTTTTATGGACCTCGCATTCTCTCTACTCTGAGAGTCATCTTTACTTACAAATTAAGACATTGATTATTTTTATATGTCCATTTTTAAGGGGGATTTTGCGGCTGGTCCCGCCTGGCTCTCCCACTTGGTCCTATCTTTCCAACCTTTCCCCCTAAAGGAATTGTCTTGCTCCAGCTAGACTGGGTTCTTTCCTGTCTCCTAGCATGCCTTGGACCTTCCTACCTCTCTACCTGTGTTCATCCCCGGAATGGCTGTCCTCTCCATATGTCCTACCTTTCCTCCAAAGCCCAGATACATGCAGTCCTACCTCCTTGAGTAAGTCCCACGTCTCAATGAGCGCACCTTCTTTATTCCTCTAGAGCAGTGGTTCTCAAACTTTCTGGTCTCAGGACTCTTTAAAATGATTGGGGACTCCAAAGAACATTGGTTTATTTGGTTTATATCTATCCATATTTACCATATTAGGAATTAAACCATCTTAGTACAATTGTGAAAATTGCTTTGACCTCATGATCCTTCATGAGATGGTCCCCAGACCACACTTGAAGAACTGCTGGCCTTAAGCATCTTGGCCCTCTAGCATGCCCATCTTCCCAACTAAGGCAGGGACTGTGTCTTATTCAGCTTTATGTCCAACCCTGCTGTCCTCCCCCACTCATAGCACAGTACCTAGCACACAGTAGTAGGTGGTTAATAACATTTGCAGGTGACTAATTCTCCCCTTTTTTTGGTCAGACTTAACTGCTACCTGGCTCCATCTAGCTTTCCTTGGCTGAGCCATCCTACTACCAAATAACCCAGGGGAATCCTTCCTTACCCCTCCCCTCAGTTTTTATGTATGTGTGCCCCTGAGCATGTATAGTATTCATCAGGTTTGCCTTCTGTCCTGCGGTGGCATTTCTGATGTTGGATAACTGGGTATGTGCATGAGTGCACTCATGTGCCTCAGTGCATTGTCTAGGTGAGGTGTGTGTACATCAGTCAGTGTGTGTTCGGAGACTTTTTTTAAGGGGGGAGGAACAGAATGCTATCTGAATGTGTGTCTGTTACATTTCTGCAGTTCAGTATCCCAAGGTTTATCACAAGGCTTTCCAATTACATAAGCAGTCCCCCTTGGAGCCTCACCCTTCTTGGTGACTTGGTGACTCCCCTTCCTATTCACTAGCCAAACTCACACCTCCTCCCAGCCCCTCCCCCTAGAACTGGGCATTTGCCAAAGCAACCACTGGAGACAGCCAGCACCCCTCACCTCCACCCTCCAATTTTTAGACAGCGATCAGGGATGATGGGTGAGAGGAATCCCCCCCCAAAGCGAAACACCACCACCCCTTACAACAGTGCACTAAATACAGCGGCGAGACCGATCCCCAACCCTAATCCTCCTCACCTTGGACAGAAAGGAAGCAATGCACTTCTCTTACTGTTTATTTATTTGTTTGGAAAGACAGAGATGATGTAAAAGTGTATCTAGAAATATCTATATCACTATATATTTTTAACTGACTCTTCAGGATCCCTTGAGGGAGCTGGGGTGAGTTTAGGGTTCCATAAGTGGGGAGCGGAACCTGGGAACTCCTAGCTTTCCCTTCTGCCCCCCCTCCCTTGAAACATTGGTAGGAGGGATGGGATTAGGTGGGGCTGGATTATTTTTGATGGAGAATCTGGATTCTCTTGTGTCCCTCCCCAGCCCAGGTCTGAGGAAGGACAGTGGAAAACTCAAGGAGGTATTCCATTCTTTCCCCGACTCTACCCCCTACTCCCAAATCTGACAATCACCCACTCCCCTATGGCTCTGACTGGGTCCTGGGGGCGGGGGGAGTCGAAAGTGTGTGGCTGTTGATTTGTTTTCAATATTTCTTTCCGTGCTGTATGGTGATGCTTTCTTGGTATTCTACACAATAAGAAAAGACAAAAAAGTCCTCAAGTTCTTATGAGTTTTGTTTGAAAACTCTTTCACTATATTTGTTGTAAAGAGGTTTACTATTAAAAGAAAAAAATACACGTTTCTGATAACTTTGGTTTGGTTCATTGACTTATTTGGTTCGGTCGGATGCTGACGGTGGCACCTTCGGGCCCAAGCCCTCTG
The DNA here is from genome assembly GCA_023548195.1 of Bettongia penicillata ogilbyi. Lineage (NCBI taxonomy): Eukaryota > Metazoa > Chordata > Mammalia > Diprotodontia > Potoroidae > Bettongia > Bettongia penicillata. Next base: position 2,777,956 of record JAJHZJ010000850.1, on the reverse strand, counting down.
TCCTTCACCCCGCTAGAGAGAGTAGTGCAGAAGCTAGATTGTAAGAGAATATTCGGGTTGTCCAAAATTGTAGCTCCTAGACCAGACCTGGGTTCAAATCCTGCTGCTGTCACTGTCTGGGTGACCTGGGGTAATTTTTTCTCATGGCATCTCAGTTATTTCATCTGTAAATGGTAGGGGAGGTAAGGGGAAGGAATGGTTGAATTTCAAGATCCCTTCTTTCTATCTCTAATATTTTGGGCTTTTCCAGCAGCTAGAAGAGGAACTGGATCACACAGGAATATAAGAAATACTTCTTTGGATCAGAGGCCAGCTCAGGATTTTACTTCTGATTTAGGAAATCATAGGAGGTCCTTCAGCTACTTGATACATCCTGATGTCCCCTTAATAGATGTTTCTTAGCCTTACCCAGCTACTTGTTAGCTCTACTGAGTGGTGGGTAAGGCTGTACTTCTTATAGGAATAAAAAGAAGATGGGGACATGTAGCAGTAGCACCTGGATGGAGCAGAGAGTCTTAAGAAGGGACACTGAAGGGTGAGTTTGTGATTTTTAATTGCACAAAAGGCGCAACTGGAGACAGTAGTAGAAAGGAGTCAGAAGAAAAGGATAAGGCTACCAGGGAAGATAAGGAGGATGGGTAGCCCCCTGTAGTAAGACCTGGTGGTATTAGGACAAACTTAGACCTCACAGCCCTATGGTGAGAGAAAACGTAACAAAATGGGCACCTTTTCCATAGGGACTAAGGATTGCCTTGTGTATTAAATCAGAACCCACAATGGTGGCTCTCCCAATTCATTCCTTGTGTGCTCAGGAGTCCAGTAAGATAACCAGTCTCTGTGCGGGAGTTGACATCTGTTTTGTCATGTTTTGATGGGGAAGGGCCACCACAAGATGAGGAAAGGCAAGAAAGAGGCTATCAAAAAATGAGTCTGGAGGTCATGGAATCATAGAATTTGACATCTAGGACCTAGATAGCATCCAGTCTGACTTAAACATATGAGTCTTTTTCCTCTCCCATCTCTTTGAGGAATAAGCTTAGTTTTATCAGTGGCTCAAAGGGTACAGTTTAGTAGTTTGGGGGTCATATCTCCCAATTACTTTCCAGATTGGCTAGATCAATTCACAGTTCAACTGACAATGTTAATACACACCTGTTTTTTCTCAGTCCCTCCAGTGTTTGTTTGTTATTTTCCCTTTCTGTCATCTTTGCCAATCTGATGGGTGGGAAGTAGAACCTTAGAGTTGTTTTAATTTGCATTTCTCTAATCATTAGTGATTTAAAACATTTTTTCATATGACTCTTGATAGCTTAGATTTCTTCTTTTGAAAACTGCTTATTCACATACGTTCAGTTTGACCAGAAGTCTCCTCCACCATATCTCTGACATTTGGTCATCCAGTCTTTGCTGTAATTAGAACCCCACCACAAGACATAAAAGATAGTCGGTTCCGGTCTATGGACGGATCTGCAAAGATGTGTTTCTTTATATTGAATCACAATTTGTCTCTCATTATCTTCCACGCACTGGTTGTCTCTCTGGATCCAAGCAAAAACAAGTCTAATTCTTTCACACGGCAGCCCTTCAAAAATTTAGACAGCTAATATATTTAATATATTCCCCTCTAGGCTTCTCTTCTCCAAGCCAAACATCTCCTTGTTCTTTCAAATGATCCTTGTATGTTGTGATTTTGAGTCCTCTCACCTTCTTGTAGACATAGACCTGTTTGTCAATGTCCTGCCTAACAAATGATACTCAAAATTGAATACAGTACTCCAAATTTAGCCTGAATTTGGCAGAGCACCATGGGACTATCAATTGCAGATCTCAACCCGTCCATGCCTTATCATCTGCTGCAATTCACTGTGTTCCTGTTCATGCAGTCTGAAACCACATTAGCTTTCTGGAGGGTGCCATGCCACAATCTGGACGTATGCTGAGCTCACAGCCTTTTTTTTTCTTACATAAACTCTTATCACCTCCATCCTGGGTCTGACACTTCTCCCTATTAAATGTCATCTTACTCATTTTAGTTTGTCATGATGGTCTTTGTAGATCATAGCTCTGCCACCAAGCATGTTAGCTATCCTTACTAGTGCCATATCCTCTGAAAACTGAGAAGCGCATTAGATCTACCTTCAAACAGGATAGGCCAAGGGTTAACAAAGCCCTCTGACAGGCTAGTAGAGACTTCTTCGAGTTTGACAACCATCAACTAATAGCTTTTTTTTTAATGCTAAATCCACCTAACTTCAAATATTTGAAGACTCTCATTCAGTCATTTCTATATTGCTCACAGGATTTTATAAGAGACTCTCAGATGCATTGGTGAAATATGGGATAAGAAGAGGACCTGTGATTTCACTGATATGGGGAACTCCTGAGTAAGGAAGTTCTCTGTTAATTCAAATTGGTACCTTCTCAGAAACTTACAGGCTTAGAGAATAGCTTAGAGCACTGAGTGGTTAAGTGACTTAGCCAGACACACAGTCATGACGGTTCACAGGCAGAACTTGAACAGTCTTCCTACCTGCTACAGGATGCTAAAATAGAGTATTAGTCATCAATAATAACCATGATTGAAGTTTATATTGCACTTTGAGATTTGCAAAGTGCTTTCCACATATCATCTCATTTGATCATCACAGCAACCCCTTGAAATAGGTGCCATTATTCCATTTTACAGATGAGGAAACATCTGTTGAAATCAGTGACTTGCCCATAGTCACACAGATAGTAAGTCTCTGAGGAAGAATTCAAACCCAGATCATTCTGACTCCAGGTCCAGTAACAATATTCATGCTGCCTCTCCAAAGTATACTGAAATCCAGGTACGCTGTGCCTACAACATTCCTCTGTGATCTACCAGGTTAGAAATTCCATCAAAAAAAGAAATGTAGTCTGGCATGACCTGTTCTTGATGAGCCAGTGCAGCCTTTTGTCATTGTCATTTTCTAAATGTTCACAAACTGTCTTTAATAATGCCAAGAATTAGTCAAGCTCAACAGCTCTGTTTTAAAAAAGACACCTTCTGCCACTCTGAAAATTGGGTTAACATTTGCACACCTGCAGTCCTATGGCACCTTGATTTTTCAAAGATCAGTAACAGTAACTTAACAATGACATTCGAAATTTTTTTCGGTGTCCTGGGCTATAGTACCTTTTGGCTTGGCGACTTGTCTTTGTTGGAGTTAGTTAGGTACTACTCTTCTCACCTATCTCATCTACCCTAAATGGTAGCTTTACCTGTTTTAGTCTTCCTTTTGCCCCCAGCACATCATTAAAAGCCCTTTTGCGTTGTCATCAGTATTTATTACAAGGTTCAGCTCTTTTCTGGGTTTTACAACTTAGGGGTAAGATTCTTATAGAATTGTGCCAGTCATTTGTCTTTATCCTCAGTTATCTGCCCTTTTTTTCCCCTTCTGAATACATCGTTTAAAATTTTGTCAGTGATTTACCAGTGCATTTATACTTGTCTCTTTAGATGGTTCCTTCTTTTCTTTCTCATAGAATTAATTTATTTTTGTTTCATGAGTTTGTTCTTAAGAATATCCTCATCCCTGTCAAACTAAGTTACTCCGTGGAATCTTAGGCCATAGGGATCCTATCTGTCCTTTCCCTGGATTCTTTAAAATCAACTAAAATGTAGAGCATTCATCAAACAAGGTCTGTCTTTTCCCTCTCTATCTGTGGTGTCCTCTTAAGATATTTTCCTTATCTGGTTCCCATCGCTTCTTTGGTACTTGGTCAGAATGAGTTCTTTTTATCACTTCTTCCGCCTTTGGATGAATTTAGTTATCAAGACAAGTACAGAATTCATCAGACTTTAGAAGAAGGAGCTCCAACAGATGCATGGATAGCTGAAGCCCCCCATTACCACTCCCCCGGTGCAAAAGCTTCTTCTGGAAGTTACCATCCATTCCCTTCTTGTCTGACTGGCATATAGAGAACTCCCACCACAAAACAGCTTTTCTTCTGACCCTCACCTAGATGCCCCCAACTGTGCTTCCTTCCCTTACCCTCAAATTCATTATACAACACAACTGCACTATCCTTTTTGAGTAAGAGCTGTGCTTCATCTATTTTCCACTCATGAGTGACATCACAACCCTCAATAATAGAACAGAACCTCAAGTTGACCCTGTTATCCGAACATTCGTGTATAGACAGCTGAAGCTGTGAATATTTTTACTGTTGCCTCTTTTTAGATGTTATTTCCTTGAATTTCTGGGCTCTCCACTGCTCTTCATATGTCTCAGTACAACTTTCTATGCTCTTTCTCCTTCCATCTCTAATATACTGTTTATTTGCACACTGAGAGGACACATGGGAGGGACAGAGATGCTCACCACATACATACTCTTTGGTTTCCATAGCCCTTTAGGCCTATGGATATTTCCCTTTCTTGTGTCCCTGTTTCTCTATATTTTCCCCTCCCTTACTAAACTTACTGAATCCCCACATAAATGTCTTTCATTTGCCCACCAAGGCTAGACTGAATACTCCATACCAATGGGAGGAAAGGATTTCATAAAAGGAACACAGCCAGTAACAGAGGGCCTTTCCATCTCCCATTGCAATGCAGAGGCCAGAGTATGCAAGAGTTAGGGGCTAAGCTTCCCTAGCTGGGCCTCTTCTTCCTTAGTTGCAGTTCTTAAGTCATAAACTATTAGAATCCCTCCTTGCTGTGTAGAGTCAAACGGAGTATGCCCTCTTATTAGTCACAAATCTCAGCAGGGTTCCTAGAGCCTTAAAATGAGGTTTGACCATTAAAAGGCTTTAGAACAGATATGAAAGAATCAGTGAATGAATGCATGAAGCACATATTAAGTGCTTACTATGTGATAAACACTGGGACTACAACTAGAAAAACAAGACTAGTACCCCTTAAAGAGTTCACATTCTAGGGGAGGAACAATACATAAGCAGTTTGAGTTGCAAATTACATGGAAAAATCCTGTGGTCCTTAGAGTACAGTGACAAAGCTTCTTTTGTCATTTCCACTGATAAAATCATATTTTTTTATAAAATCACAGTTTCTGATGTTGAATCACTTGACACTGCCAAGGACTTTGGTGGCAAGAACTTTCTTTTCTGAGTCTTGAGTAGCTGTGGCTGAAGCACCTGCAGGAGCAGTTGTCAGGCTGCTTCTACATAAGACTTGCAATGTCTAATGGCTGTGCACATCGGTTTGGCAACATTGCTATTCCCAGGGCTCTTGGGTTCAGGGTCCTGGCCTGTTTCCATTAGGGACTAAGGGGAGATGATGGTCAAGGCAGTGGTGGTTTCACTTGCCAGACACAGGCTGCCTCATGTCTCCCTCAGGGCACACTGCTGTTTCAGGTAGGCTAGCTAGCCAGCCTTGTTAGCAGTTGGTGGAATATCTGGTCCCTTGTCCACTGGATGATCACTGTTACTGCTGGGCTCGAAGCAGGACTGGTGCTCTGGGGAGTGTTACCAACTCTAAGGCTCCTGGTGGCAATTGTTTTGCACTTATTACTGGTGGGGATGAAGAAGGTGGGTCCAATCTCCACAATTATTCCTCCCTTCAATGATGGCTAAGTTTTGGGCTGGAAGTGGATCTAGTGGTTTGTGGGGCAATACTATTCCTAAGGCTCTTGGTTTGAGGGTCCTATGCTGTCTTCATCAGAGACTTAGGGGAGATTGTGGTCAAAGTGGTGATGGTAATTTCAATTGCCTGACATTGCTGCCTCCCATTTCCTCCTTAGGGTTCTTTGCTGCTTAATGCAGTGACCACTGATGACTTCAGAAGTTTGAGTGCAATATGCCTCCCTGCCTCTTGGCTAAGAGGTGGTGGACTATGGATGGAAAATGAGGAATATAGTTTCAAATATGGCCAATATGTTAGTTTGACATTTTTTTACTGTACTTTATAAAGGGATATTTCTATTTCGTGAGAGAGGAGGGAGTCATTGGGAAGTGACAGTTTTGTGAAAAAGGGGGAGAAAGCATTAATAAAGCATTTTAAAAAATAATGAAGTTTGACATCTGCCTACCAATCCCTCTGTACTTCTTTTACTACTCCAGTCTTCAGACCCAGTCCAGCTAAGAACTGCCATGCTCTTCCAGCATGAAGACTAAGCTGAGCCACCAACATGCCTAACTCTCCATTCACCACCATAAGTAGAGAAATTTAGTGAGTTGGAACTCTTTTGCCAGGGGATCCATGACTGATTAACCTCTGGCTAGGGAGTGCTGACATAGAAAATCATCTTACCCCACCTTGCACTACTTGCCCCCCACACAGCCAGGTGTACTCAACCTTAAGGTTAGGAGCAACTCCACATATCCTATCCCTCACCTTCTATCCCACAGCCCTCCACCTTCTTTACTCCTACACAACTTGTATTTAAAATTTCTTTTGTGGTTACTCGTTTACATGTTATTTCTAAAAAATAGATTCTTATTGATGTTTTTACATGTCCTAGAATTCTCCCCCAAAGGGAGAATTCCTTTCACTTAAAACTTTTTTTTCAAAAGAAAAAAAATTCAGTAAGACCAACCAATGTATGGAAAAAGTGTGGCACTTAATGCAGTGCTACCCCTACCTTTGCAAAGGAGGAGAGGGGAGATGTTTCCTATCTTTAAGACCAAGTTTATTATTTGTAATTTCACTTGTTCTATAACTGTTCTACTTACAGTTATAGTGATTGTGAATATTGTTTCCCTTGCTGTACGTTGCTTTCTAAGACTCCAACTTCAACCTCAGATGCTAGCTGGGGTTCCCCTGGAAGGTGTAGGGGTATGAGACATAGTATTCTTCAGTCAGAGCTTACCTCACCTACATAGTGACCTGAGCAGGCTTATGGATATTTCTCTTCAAGTTTTGTCTTTGAGTCTGATGATGCTGGTGGTAATTGGGGCTGTCTGGTTGAGGGAAGGACACGCTCAAGTCCTGAGTCCATCGCCAATGGCCCAACCATTTTTTCAAGGTCTGTGATTATAAAATCTCAGTTCAGACACAACAGGTATATAAGCAGAGCCAGGATAAATTGTCCAACCCCAGTTTTGAAAACTGTTCTTTTCCTGAATCATTCGCCTGAGGCTTCAGTGTGATATACATGACTAATCAGAAAATAAACACTAAGAGTCAAGGAGCTGGGGGTTTCTGGAATTCTGAAACATGCTTTATAAAACCATGAACAATTATCTCTGTAGTGCATCACTCCCATATGACACCCCAGGTAGCTGCCTACCACTAATCTCAGTGCGTGGGAAGGGATGCGGTAACCAGCGCTGCTAATGAAGCCTCTTCGCCTCTCTCAACAGCGTTTTTCTCCTATACTGAGGCTGGCAGGTAGCGCAGGTATCATCATGCCCACTTCACAGCCGATCAAATTGAGGCTGTAAGGTCGGTAACACTCCTAGTCCCAGCTGCTACAAAGTGTCCGGTCCTCGGGGCCTGGCCTCAAGTGATCCCGCTTCCAGGCCAAGGCGTTTTCCAACTCGTCCCTGAGGCCTCCTTGGGCCCAGGCTGTTCCCCTCCCGCCCCCTCGGGCCGGGCAGCCTCCGCATCCCGCGCCGGCCCCACCTGAAGCCTCGGCGCTCAGCTTTGCCCCCGGATTGGCTGGCACTTGGTGGATGGTGGCTTTGCTTCGTCGTTAGCCACGCCAGTTTACGGCTCCATTAGGGCCGCTGGCCCACGTCTCCACCCCGGGCGCGGAACCTCCCGAGGTCGAGGTCGCGGCGGTGGGCAGTGTCACAGACAACACGCACTCCATAAAAGCGGGGCGGGGGACGCCGCTGCGGCCGGATTCCACGTTCTCCCCCAGCCCAGGCCAAGCTGCCCTCGCCTCGCAGGCGCCCGGGTGCTGACGCGCTAGGCACGTGCTCCAGACTGACCCGCCCCGAGGCCACGTGAGCGGACCACGCCTGCCAGAGGTCCGGGAGGGCGCGGGCCGGAGGCTCCAGGGTAGGCCGCGCCCAGCTGGAGGCTCGGCTAGGCCGCTCCGCCACCGTACCGCACCCCAGCCCCAGGGCCTAGGAGGGGATTTTTAGCGTGGGCTGCGCCCCGCCCTCTTCGTGGGGACCGAGGACGGAAGTGACGCGGAACTAGGGGGAACGAGAAAGGAGGAGGCCGACAGGGAAAAAACAATTTTTTTAAGCGATCACAGTAAGCAGTGAGGCGGCGGAATGACAGGCCTCCAGGGAAAATGTCCCCGCGGTCTCGTCTTCCTGGCGGGCCGAGGTTAAAGCTTCCCTAGGAGAGGCCGTGCCTCCGCGAGCGCGCAGCGCGCCCACCAACCCCCGCAGGCACGCGCTTCCGAGCGAGCACGCGGACGCGGGCCACGTTCGCCTCCCTCCATTGGCCTCTTCGGCAAGGGGCGGGGCTCGCCTCAACTGGAGCGGGGCAAGGCGCATGCGTACTCTCGAGTCTTCGCCGGTAACCGTGATGACCGCCTTTTCCGTGGCGTTTTAAGGTCATCAAAGTCCTTGCCCACCCCACCCAGCCGTCTGCGGTGTGTTGGCTCAGCGTTATCTCGTTTTTAGCTGTGAGTGAACCGAGGCCGGGAGAGGCTGGCACAGGGAAGGAGTGATGTGGTGGCATGGAGGCGGGCAGGTGAGGGGAGATTCGGATGGGCCTTCGTGCTGCCTACACGTGACACCCCGTTTCCTGTCTCTGCACCTTTGTGCTGGCCGTGCCCATGCCCGACCCAGGTGTACGGCACTGCCTCACGTCCGTCGCTTAGAATTCTTTGTTACTTCAAAATTTTTCCCTACTCATCTTCTGGATGAAACTTTCCCCTGTTCCTTCCCAGCTGCTAGTGCCACCCCTATTTTATTTTTGGGGTGTGTGTGGTATATATGCAAACTATAAAATGCGTGTATACACACATATGTTTCAATGCTGTGTGTTCAGCTCCTTGAAGGCAAGAACTGTAATTTTTGTCCTTCATCTGGCATATAGTAGGGCTTCATAAGTGTTTGCTAACTGATTAGGTACATAATTTTTAAAACAGGACTTAGTGACAATTCAGAGAGAATGCTATACTCAAAATCTGGTTACTGAATCCTGATCTCACCTCATTTGAAAATGGAGGCTGACTAGATCAAAAAACATACAGAATCACAGAACCTTAGAGCTGGAAGAACCCACAAAGGACATCTAGTCCAACTCAAATCTAAATAAGAACCATCTCGGTAATATATCCCCAGGAAAAAGTTCTCAAATCTTTCCTTTTTTTTTTTTGTGAACTTAGCCAATTGTCAACAAAAATATATATTTATATATATTATATATATTTATATATTTCAATATATAAAGAACAAAAATGAGGTTAACATACTAAATCGTGGACTTCTGATATGTAATTTGTTTTTAATATATATATTTAACAAGTATATTATATGTATATTAAACGACAAAAAAAGTAACAGCATTGCCCTTTGCCCTTACCAATTTTTCTGTTTACTTCTGTGTACTTTGAATGTTTTATTGATGCTTTCTTCATCTGTCAGTACCCACTTAACTCAGGCTTCTTCCCAAATAAAAGTCCTCCCTTGTAACATATATAATCAAGCAAAACAAAGTAACATCTTGGCTACATCTGAAAACACATCTCATACCTTTCTACTCTGTGATCTCTGTGGCAAGAGGTAAGATGTATAGTTCATTACTGGTCTTTTAAAATCACTTGGTTATTTTTTAAATTAAAGTTCTGAAGTCTTTCAAACTTACTATCTTTTGAAATACTGTATAAATTGTTCTAAATTGTTTTCCTGGTTCTGGTCATTTCTGCATCTGTTCACACAAGTCCTCCCAAGTTTCTTTGAATCCATCATATTTATCATCAGCACAGTCATATTCCATTTACGTACAATAATTTGAGGGTTTCTGAATGGTATAACTAATAAGAGGGTGGATTAGAAGTCTTCTCCAGATTCCTTTATTGCTCAACCTGCCAAAAAGGAGGTGCTGGAGAATCATGTGCTAGATTTAGGGCAATTACAGCCGAATCCACTGGACAAAATTAGATGAAGCATTTATTAAGTTCTTAATATATGCCAGGCATTGTGTAAGTGCTGGGGATACCATACAAGCAGGCAAGACAGTCCAAGCTCTCAAGAAGCTTACATTCCAGTGGGGAGAAGAAAACACATAAATGGAAGCTGGAAAGTAAAACTTACAGTCCGGGTTTAGAAGGGCACCTGGTTCTGGGCAAGACATGGAGGAAAACTCCCCTGTTAGAACCAGGACAGCTTCAGGGTGGAGAACTGTGAATATCAGCATAATAAAATCCTTACAAATTAACATTGAATTCTAATCCTTAAAAGTACTCAGAATCCTTCTCTCACCAGCCTCCACGCTACTGGGTTAGTGATATGAGCTGACTCAAAGGTTTGTGTCTGGGGCTCACCATGCGACATCTCCCTGCTACAGAGACTCAACTAATACATCTCCAACTTCCCTGACACCCTGAAACAAGTAGTAGACGCTGATTCTGCCTCTCCATAGCTGGGCTGGGTTTCAAAACTTGCTACCTTCTGACTGGAGCCATGACCTAGAGTAGCAACACTTAAGGTTGCAGACACTGCTGGAAACATCTTTTCCACCCTCCCTCTATTTTGGGGGCCAGGCTGAGCAAATACTCATTCAGCCTAGCCACAAAAAGAAAAAGAGGAAAGCCAAGGGATTAACTGAGTTGTGAGGGACCTCACTGGACCTGAAGGAAAGGAGCCTGCAACACAGTTGTCCTCTTAGAGGGTATTCCTGACAGGAACCCTTGTTAATGAATTCTATATCCCTGAAACTGTGAGGTGTCTGTCTAAAGAGGTATACCCACCAACAAAAGATGAGTTAGAAAGTGAATGCTGTAAGTATACTTAAAAAAAAAAAACTATTAAAGACTTCAAAGGAAAAACAATATAAAAAACCTAGAGCATAAGCAGATCAATAAAGAGGTTCTCAAAACAGAGAAAGGATAAATACCAAATCCTCAAAATCACAGTGATTTCAGAAAATGTTACAAAAGTAAATTTATTCTTGGTGAAATACAGAAATCCATACACTCCCAAAAGGGCGTGGAACAATGTGGAACTCCAGGACGGTGCAAAAGGGAAATGAAATCCATAAAAGAAGAAATTAGGAATAAATATGTCAGAATTTAGAGCTCCATATCCAGAATTGAGAAACTCAATTGGAAATAAATGAATCTATGGTAGAAGTGAAAGAGATGATGTTTGGAACTCAAAAATATATATGTGGAGGAAAATCTGTCAGAAAAGAAGCAAATGCTTTTACCACAATTTGTTCATCCATTACCAAGCTGAAGAGAAGCTGCTTTGCTTCCAGTTCTTTGATACTACAAAATATGCTACCATAAATTTATACATGGTTTTTTTCCCTCTGTCTTTAATTTCCTTAAGGCATATTAGACCTAGTAATGGTATTACTGGGTCAGAGGATAGTACAAGATTAGTGATCTGAAGGAATATAGTTCCAAATTGCTTCCCAGAATGGTTAAACCAATTTTTTTATCTTTTCCTGGAGATTAATTAAGGAAATTGGTCCGAGAGGAAGAGAAGGAAGAAGTGGAGGAGTGAAGGAATTAGGATGAAGAAGCATAAGTGAAAAGAAGGGAAGGGCTTCAATAAAGAGTGGGAAAATGTAGGTCAGAAGGTTAGGACGGTGGGGAAGAGATGGCCATGTTTTTAGATGATGATGAGGCAGTAGGTTGAAGAAAAGCTAAGCTTCTGAGTAGGCAGAAGGAAAAGGGATAAAGAACACAAGTGGGATGCTTGACTTAGAGAGGACCATCTCTTCCTTCAAGATGGAGCAAAGAAGGAGAGAATGGAGGTGATGTTAAATGACTTTGAGGTGCAAATTTGGGGCAAGAGAGAGTCTCCATGGATGGTCTCAATTTGTAAAATAAAATGAGGTAAAGTCCTCTTCCGAGAGGGAGGGAGGCAGGTTGGGGAGGTGTTAATGGCTTAAGGAGAAAAATGGAGGGTTTGGAGCAGATAATGGTGGGGAGTGAGATAGGTGGTCCAGCAGTAAAAGCATTCTGGAGCAGCTGTGAGGGACAAGTGGGGATTAACAGTCAGCAGTTTTGTCATTTCCTCCAGTACTTATAGTGACCTGTGACTACCATCTGAGAAGGTGAAGAATGGGGTTAATCCAAAGTTTAGGCTTAGAAAGGAATCCAAAGGTGGAAAACAGGCTTTAATTGAACTATTCCATATAGTTCATATATTTAAAAGAGAAAGTAAGGCTCGAGCAAGAGTGACAGGGAAAACTGGGAGAGTTTTGCAGAGAGGAGAGAAAATAGGTTTAGGAGGGGTGAGGCACAGGGAGAGATGAACTAGATAGGAGATTACAGTCAAAAAGAGGGATTTCAGAATTTGCAATGGAATGCTTGTGTGTATGATTCAAGGCTATGGGCATCCCTGTATGTAACTGAGTTGAAAGAAGGCATGGGCCATGAGAATTAAAGAGGTTAAATAAATTAGGAAGCCCTTGTAATGGGGGCAAATAGGGGACCTCTTCTCCTTACTGTACAATATCTGTCAGACCTTGGGCTACTACGTTCCAGGGGGCTTCACTTTGTTGACCCCATGACACCATTGTCTCTGAAGGGACATTAATATATGTATTAAATACTGAAATCCTCAAGACCAAGAGCAAATGTACATATTTAACATGGTTGCTTAACTAGGCATACCTTCTAGGAATTCATACTACTCCACACCAAGTAACTCCTTTACCATTTAGAAAGGTTTTCTTGCTTGCTAACCTCCATACTTCTTATGCTTTGTCAGTCTATTTCCCCACACTCTGCTCTTTTCAGAACTGGACAGCTCTGTGCTCTCCACTCCTAGAAGAGCCCTTTCAAAGCCTTTTTTTTCCCCTTCAGTAGCCTCCACAGTTCCCTGTCCAATCTATTTCTTTCCCTCCCTGGGCTCCATACCATCCTGTTCTCTGTTCTCCATCCTGATAAAAACAAAATCAAAAGTTGTACAACTGAGACGAAAAAACTTGCATCTGCTGTCAACACTCTTTTCATTGCCCCACATTGCCATTTTGTCTTTTTAAAAGGAAGAAAATAAAGGTAAAAGAAACTGACATCTTGCCGTGGCACCTTGTGGCCACAAGAGGGAGCGTTGTTGCCACAGATGACAGCATTTAATGGTTGGGTTCTTAGGACTATGAAAAAGACCATCCAGAAAATACATCTAGTCTGATCACCTCATTTTATAGAAGAGGGAACAGAAAGACAGCACACCTGGTCTCAGCCTGTTGAGACTTAATCTGCAAACCTTAGAACCACAGATGCTTCAGGGTAAGGGTCCTCTCTTGCACACCCCTGCTTCTATGCAGGATCCCTTCTAACTTAATAGAATCTGAAAGAGTAGGAGTTACTTAACAAAATCATAAAATGTAATCTACAAGGGACCTTAGAGATCATCTCTTCCAACCCTCATTTTATTGATAAGGAAATTGAGTCCCAGAGAAGTGAATAAGCTGGCATTTATATAGGTTTAGTACCATTTTCAGAACACTTTACACATGCCATCTTATTCGATCATCACAATAACCCATTTCAGGTAGGCAGAGGAAATATTATTCTCCCTTTATGGAGGCCAATTGTCTTGCCAAAGGTCACATAGATAATAAGTGTTGTAATTGGAACTAGAACCCAGGTCTTTTACAACTATGAATGTTTTATTTTAAAAGTTTTACTGATGCCTCTATATATGTCATTGTAATTTCTTTTCATGCGGTGAGTCTTCCTTTGTAACAAAAAAAAAAGCAAAACCAGTGACAATAGTGATGATGTCTGGTTGTGTATACAATATTCCCTACCCATAGTCCTCACTTCTCTAAGGAAAGGAAAGCAAAGAAAAGGAAAGGGTAGAATCCAAGTCTTTTAATTCTGAATCTAGTAATCTCTTCACTGTACTATATTTCTCCTTCTCCTTTGAGATTCTTTTATGTTTCAATATGACTTCGAAGCCTTCAGAGAAGGAGATGGTAGTATAAGCAAAAAATAGAAACACATTTTAAATGATTAAAGTTAATCTATTAATAACAGAATCACACCTAAGAGTGTTTAGGGATATATTCCAAACCTGTATAAGGTGCCATTATGGAGGATAATGTAATTTGATTCTTAGGCTACTTGACATGCTTTAAATTTGTGCTTTTTGTCATTATATTCATAATAATAGATTCTACCACTTTTTTTTTTTTTTTACCTTTTCCACGGTTTCAAACTTCTTCTTGGGAGTCAGATGGCATAGAAGTAAGGGCGTGGTACTTAAGGGAAAATGATTGAGGTTCAAATCCTGAAACACTATCCCAGTGAAACCTTTCACCTCTGACTTGTTTCCTCATTTTTTATATGGGGCTAATGTAAGGGATATGCTGAAACCAGCTTGAACTAGCTCAGAGATGATTGTTAAAATTTCAGTATGTGCGTTTTATACCTTAGAAATCATTAAATACTACATTAAATGCAAATCAGGACTTGACTTGTTGTTTTACTGGCTGTATGTAGAAAATGTTAATAATGAGAGCAAACTTACAAATCTCTCCTGTGTACATTTTCCCCCTAGGGAGATAGTTGTGAAACACTTATCAGTGTATTCCTAAATGATCCTGATTCTGTACTATCTCACTAGGCTATTGTGAAGAAAACTCTTTGTAAATGGTAAAGAATGAGCAAAATATGAGTTGCTGTTATCACCAGGAGCGTCTCCCAGTCTACCTTTCCACTGTGTCAGTTCTTTCTTTATCTTGTTCTTTTTTGCGGTAGAGATGAAGTTATTTGCCTTCATGTGATCATTCTATAGTAATCTGAAGATTAAAAATCCATTTTCCCTCTTCCCCTTTTTGGAAACCCAGACCTCAGGGGGAGACTCTGAAACCTGTTTGAGAAGGGACCAAACAACAGTTTTTGGCTCTACTTTCAAATGAAGTCAAATAAATTAGAATTAGACTGAACTGGAGTTCTGGAAGGAGAGAAGAGAAAGAGAGAAGGACCAGGATAAGAAAAAGAGAAAGAGAGAGGACATATCTAGCTTGAGGTCATTGGTACTTGAACCAAGGGACTTGAGATTTGTCTCAAGAGATCTATGTGGATGTACAGGGAGCTCGCTAACCAACTGACATTTCAAAAAGAAACCCAAAGAAGATGAAAGCAAGACCAAGTAACAGAGGACAAACACAAGAAAGTGGTACAATCTTGTAAAAATGGTGTCAGGAATGCTAATGCTCAGAAAGAGCAAGATTGGTGAGGGAAGCTAAGGACCACAAAAAGACTTTTGGGGGTTGTTTAAAGTTATGTTGGTAGAAAAGGGGGAATCAAAGAAGATATGAGAATTTTACTTGGGATGATGGTAATTAACTTCAGAAAGAAAGTAGAGCTGCTCCAATTTTCTTTGTGGTTTTGTTTGTTTTTTTTATTTTCTCTACAAAAGAAAATGATCTTTGTCCTGAGAATAACCATAGAGGGGTTGATACCCAAAACAAACAAAGATTTAGTAAGAAAGTATCTAGCAGCCCTTGATGAAATCAAGTCACCTGGACCAGATGAACTCATCCTTGGGTACTGAAGTGGGCAAAATGTGATTGCTGAGCCTGCTGAGTCAGAGATATTTAAAAGATCTTGTGAAATGGAAGAGGTGCTCCAATATGTTTTCTGGTGGAGTATGCAGCATTCCATACCCATAGTCTCCCACCTCTCTAAGGAAAGGAGAGGGTGGAGTCTAGATCTTTTAACTCTGAATATAGTACTCTTTCCACTACTATTCTACTGCCTCTTTACTCTCTCTTCTTTTTAAATATGACTTCCTAACCTCCAGAGAAGAAGATGATGGTATAGGCAAAAAATATAGATAAAAGCAAATGTTATCCTACAAAGTCTGTAAACTGCAGGCCAGAGAGTTGGATTTCAACTCCTAGGAAGATTCTGGAACTGACTATTAAAGAGATATTTGGAAAAGATTTCGAAAGGGAAGCAGTGACGATGAAGAGCCAGCATGGTTTCTTCAAGAATAGCTCATTCTGGATTAAACTCATTTCTTTTTTTTTTTTTTGACAGGATTACTAAACTAATTAGATGAGGGAAATTCTGTTGCTATAACTTACCTGAGTTTTACCAAAGCCTTTGATAAAGTCTCTCCTATCAGTCTTGTAGAGAAGATAGAAAGATAAGAATTAAGTGATAATACAATCAGATAGAGTCAGAACTGTTTGGATAGCCTGACTCAAAGTATATTTATAATAATTCAATATTAAGGTCTCCAGTGAAATACATCAAAGATCAGTGTTTGGGTTGTATTATTTAACACTTTTTTCAACAATGACTTGGATAAGGGCATAGATAAAAATACAGATGACACAAAGCTGCCAGGCATAGTACTCAGTGCATGGCAGAATGAGGATCCCAAATCTTGACAGTCAAGAGCACTGGGCTGCATATAATAAGATGAAATTGAATAGGGATAAATATAAAGTAGCAATATATGGCTGTAAAAGTTGGATTATAAGGAAAGCTGAGCACCACAGAATCTATGCTTTTGAATTGTGGTGCTGGAGAAGACCTTTGAGAGTCCCTTAGACAGCAAGGAGATCAAATCAATCAGTACTTAAAGAAATTAATTCAGACTATTCGTTGGAAGATCTAATATTGAAGCTGGAGCTTAAATACTTTGTTTACATAATGAGAAGATAGGATTTACTGAAAAAGACCCCAATGTTGTAACTGATAATTTGGAAAATGTCCATAAGTAGGTAACCATGATAGTGAAGGGCCCTGAGACCATGATATATGAGGATTAGTTGAAAGAAGTTGTTTGTCTCAGTGCCTGGCACATTGTAGGTGCTTAATGAATGTTTATTGATTATTTGAAGATTCAAGGGGAACATTTCAGCTGCTGCCAAGTATTTGAAGGGCTGTAATTTGGGAAAGGTATAAAATTTGTTCTACTTAATCGCAGAAGGCAGAACCAGGAACAATAGACAGAAGTTGCAAAGAGGCAAATTCAAGCTTAATATCTAGAAAACCATTTTTTCCCCTGACAATTCCAGATGTCCAAAAGTGGAATGGGCTTCCTTGAGAGGTGGTGGGTTTCCCTCCGTGTAGTTCTTCAGGCAGAGGCTGCATAACCACTTATCAGATGTTATATTATAGTGAGGGATTCCTGTTGTGTAAAGACTGTGTATTAGAGCCTCTTCCAGCTCTGAAATTCTGTGATTTTGTGAAAAGAAACCATATAACCTCTCCCTGGACCTTGAGGATTCTGGGATGCAAAATAGTCATTCTCCGTAGGACAGGTCAACAATAGTCTTGGGACACTAGGGGGCAGTCCAGAGCTACAAACTACAAGGTATAAGCTGGCAAGGAACTGACTCCCTGAAGAGTGGAGCCTTCATCCATCCATCTCCCTGTCTTTGGAAAAGAACTCCCAGACTGATAGTAATCCATTCCAGACAGATGAGAATATTGCCAGAGGGGAAGATAAAAAATAGTGAAATCTTAGAGTTGGAAGGGACCTCAGAGGCCATCTAGATCAACCTATACCAGAAAGGAATCCTCTCTGTGACATTACAAGAAGCAGTTTCACCTACCAATAAAAGACTCCCCTCCAACCCCCAATCACCACCAGTAATGGGCGAACTCATACTTTATGAGACAATATCTTCCGTTTTGAAGGCATCTCTATTGTTAGGAAGTGTTTTACTTACATTGAGTAAAAATCTGCCTTTCTTCAACTTTCTTAGAGCAGGCAGGATAGAGATTAAATTTTTTTTTCTTTTTTTTAAAATAATTATTTTATTTGTTTTCAGTGTTCTACAATCACTTCCATATATCGTAGATTTTTTTCACCTCCCTCCTCCTCCTTCGCACCTACCTCTCTGCTCCCTCCCTGAGACGGCTTGCAATCTTATGTAGGTTCTACACATACATTCCTATTAAATGCAATTTCACCTTAGTCATGTTGAATAGAAGAATTAAAATGAATGGAAGAAACCATAAAACAAAACAAAATAAAACATAACACAAAAGAAAATTGTCTGCTTCATTCTGCAATCCAATTCCATGGTTCTTTCTCTGGATGTGGAAGGCATTTTGCCTCAAAAGTCCATTGGAAATTTTTTAGGTCCTTGTTTTGCTATGAAGTACTAAGTCTATCAGAAAAATTCCTTGCACACTGTGATTGTTGCTGTGTACAAAGTTCTGGTTCTACTCCTTCCACTCAGCATCAGTTCATATAAGTCTTTCCAGGCCTCTCTGTAGTCTTCCTGTTCATCATTTCTTATAGTACAATAGTATTCCATTACATTCATATATCATAACTTGTTTAGTCATTCCCCAATTGAAGGGCATCCCCTTGATTTCCAGTTTTTGGCCACTGTAAAGAGAGCTGCTGTAAATATTTTTGTACATGTGGGACCCTTTTCCATTTCTATGATTTCTTTGGAATATAATCCTAGAAGTGATATTGCTGGGTCAAAGGGCATACACATTTTTGTAGCCCTTTGGGCATAGTTCCAAATTGCTCTCCAGAATGGTTGGATCAGCTCACAGGTCCACCAACAATGAATTAGTGTTCCAACTCTCCCACATCTTCTCCAACATTTATCATCTTCCTGTTTTGTCATGTTAACCAATCTGATAGGTGTGATGTGATACTAGAGATTAGATTTTCAAGAAACTAGGCTAAATCCACTTTAACTAGACCTCAAGATTTTGGGTGAAAGCTTTAGAGACAGAAGGAATTCTCTTCTTTTGTCTTAAGGTTAAATTCTTCCTGCCTCTCAACACAACTTGCAGTCTCTCATATCCTCTCTCCTCAGGAAAGCATGGACTGGGTGAAAAAGCAAACAAACTAGGTAGTTGGGTTAGTGGTAATCAGTTAATTTCCTCCCCAGTATCTGTTAGCTTCATACTGATAGAGAGCTTTCCAAAAGTCTGATTTCCTCCCTACCAATGAGGAAATACTTGGGCTTTGAGTGAAGGTGGGGTCGGGACGGAGGAATGTCTCTTTTTCCTTGTTATATCATATGGCTCCAGGTAAGGCCTTATAATATTAATAGAAGAAAGAGAAGAAGAAGGAGAAGGAGAAGGAGAAAGAGGAGAAGGAAGAGAAGCAGTTGTTTTATTCAAAGAATCCAGACTTGAAAAGAAGGTTTTCTTTGGGTGAGGTGGAAAACCCATCCTGAGCCTTGGGTCTTAGGGTGAGATACATGCTAATAGGATCATGGGATTTTAGAGTTGGAAGAGGCTTTTGAGGTTATTTTTAGTCTTTTTAAAAAATTGTTTAAAATGCTTTTAAAAATTAATGTTTTTATATCACCACAATTTCCCCTGACATCCCTTTTCCCTCCCAAAAAGCCATCCCCAATAACAAGTGATATTTTTAAAGAAAAATATTCTGCATAGTTGATCAATATGTCAAAAAAACTCTAAAATATCTGCAGTGTGCCACACTTTTGAGCCTTCCACCTCTGCAAACAGGTGATAAGGAGTGTCTTTGCCTAGAACTTCTTTTGTATCATATTTGTCCTTTGTAATTTTGCATCATTCACTTTTGATTTTTTGTTCTTTCCATTTACATTGTCATAGACATTGTGTATATTGTTCTCTTGCTTCTGCTTACTTCACTTTGCATCAATTCATGTAACTCTTCCCATGCTTCTCTGTATTCCTCATTTTCCTCATTTCTTATAGCATAGTAATACTCCATTACATTCATGTAACACAATTTATTTATCCTTCCCCCAACTTATGGGCATCTACTTTGTTTCCACTTGGAAATCATTTAATCCAACTTTCTCATTTTATAGATGAGGAAACCAAGACCAAGGAAGGCTAAACAATTTATCTAAGATCATCCATGTAGTAAATAAGAGAGCTTGGACTCAAACCCAGGTTTCTACTTCATCTGTCCCAGAGTTCCACTCTTCTTCCTACTAGGAGGCATCATTCTTCAAATCCTGTGCTCTTTCCACTAAACCATGCGGCTTCTTATAAAATAAGTTCCAAAAAGTTCAAAAGAATAAAGGACAAACTCAGGACCCATGTGCTTAGGGGGTTTTCAGTCAAGATTTAGGTAGGGTTAAGCAGGGAAGATAGCCTAAGATCAAGAGGATTGGCCAGGTTTTAAAGAAGGACGAGATGACAAGAATCTAATGATAGAGAAAACAGCCAGCTTTAAAAAATGGCTTCTTAGTGCACCAACCTCCTAAGGCTCCTTCCACATATACTATCCCTACTGCGTAATACGATGTGTTACAAATGGCAAACCCTGAATAAACATTTGTTGAATCTGGTATATATTGTAGGCTTTTATTACAAACATAGAATTTTAGAATTAAAGGAAATCTTTGAAGTCACCAAAGGCAATCTCTCACTGGGTGTAGGAATATGGCATCTGCAAGGATACCCCCAGTGTTGGAAGAGCTCACTTTGTCAGGGCAGACTATTGCAGTACAGTATCAGACAGCTTTACCTCATGGAAGTTAGATGTGAAAGGTATCTTTGAGATAACCTAATCCAACACCCTCATTTTCTATGGGTAAACTGAGAGCCACAGAAAGAAAAATGACTTTTTTCAAGGTACTGCAGGGAGTAAGTTCTTTATACTGAGCCTGTCTCCTTTCTCTGTGACTTCCATTTCTATCACATAGCCACTTTAGAGGCAAGTCCTAGTTCTGCCTTCTGGAGCAATATAGAATGAATTGAACTCTTCTATTGCTTTATAATGCTTCATAAACTCTAAGGGAACTACTGTGTGACCTCATAGATTCCCAAAGTATGAAATACCACCCCATTGTGGGAGGGGGGACTGGAATGATCCAGGGGGACCTTGATGCAATTGGGGGTGGGGGTAGGCATTGAATAAAAATAAGGGGATGGTGAAAGCATAAGGAAAGAAGAGAAGAAAATTTTGAAAAACTCTTTGCATATGTGTCATCTGTTGTATAACAGTTAAAGTCATAGTGATTACATTATTTTCCAAATAAACACACAAAATGTAAGTTATAACTGAACAGTATCAAGTCTACCAACAGGTCTTAACAAGTAAGTGTTGGCAGGTGAGCATGTTGTACATTGTCTGGAAGTCCAGCAGGCATCTGCAGGAATACGTGCATGTAATGACTTGTTTACAATATGCTATGGTTGCATGACACAATATTGCATCATCAAAATTTCAATGCAGAAAAAGACCCAGAAACTTACAATAAATTTTAAATTTAAGATATGTCATTTTAAAAAATTTTCATTTATTTTTTAAATGATGCAAATTCTTTAAAAACAAGAACCATTAAAGGGCTAAAGAAAGTAGATTTCCAAGGGATCAATAGGACTTTTTTTTAAAAAAGGAGGGTAGTGGACCAAATAAGTTTGGGAACCTCTGCTTTAGCTAAAAACACCCCTAGCTTTTCCAGCTAATCCTTATGTGATAAAGGTTGAGATATCCTCTCCCCATGTTGATTACCTCCTTCCTCTCCATGCTTTTCTGTTTGTCAGTTTTTCTCTTTGGGGAAGGGAAAGGGAATATTTTCAGGAAGAGTTGGACACAACTGAAAATGACTGAACACCATGTTCCAGGCCCTATGCTAAGTGCTTTATACATATTATCTCATTAGATCTTAAAAGACAAATGTCAGAAACTGAACATAGTACTGCAGGTGTGGCCTGGGCAGGCAGAAACTGTAGGAGTGTCACCATTCCTGATCTGGACAACATCCTTTTAACTACATGCAGTTTGATATTGAAAAATGTTTTTAGCAGCTTAATCAAAATGATGCTTCACATTAAATTTGAGATCAGATCAAATCCCTGGATCCTTTTTTAGATTTCATCTTCTCATTTAGAATCCAGGGAAAGAAACTAGCTAACTATTTTTCAATGCCACACCTTCATAGTATGAGTCAGGAGATTTAGATATTGATCCAGTTCTGAAATTCATTCACTATGTCACAATGGTGGGCCTCATTTTTCTCATTTGCAAAATAGAGGAATTGAAGAGATTTCTAAGGTCCTTCCCAGATATAGTCTGTGATTTAATGTAGTATCATCTTGTTGTGGTTTTTTTTATGGCACATCAGTGTCCAGACCTGTGACTTTATCAGTGTGAACTTCAATTGTGAAAACTCCATCTATTAAAGCACTAAGAGGTTAAATGATTTCTTCATGGTTTCATAGCCACATCAGAAGCAGGACTTGAACTTGGATTTTCCTGACTCCAACATTTATTTTCTGTCCACAAACCTATAGAGCCTATAGACCCATAGACCAAATGACCTCAAACTGGAACCAAAACCGTAGGTATCAAGTGTGGTGAAAGAGGTCGTAGGCCCTGGATTTGAATTCTGGTTCTATAACCTGTTGTGACCTAGAAAGTAATTTAACCTCTCTGAGCCTTAGCTTCTTTTCTAAAAATGGAGGATTAGATGATCTCTAAGGATCATTTCAGCTTTAAATACTATGATCTTTTGGTATCTGGGTGGATAGTCACCTTGCTTTCCTTATAAATCCTGTATAACTCTCTATACCCACACTTTCTCCTAAAGGAGAAGTGGCGGTTAGACTTCAGAAGGCAATTCCCCACACTTAGGGGCTGGGAAACACTGAAAAAGGTGTGGGAGCAAGGCAGAGAGGACCCAGGAGAGAGCTGGGGAGAAGGGAGCCCCAGAGCAGAGGCAGGGGAATGGCAGAACCGTGCCTCATCTCATAAACAGTCCTGCCCTTTGCCTCGGCAGGGGACTGAGCCCTGGAGACCCCCAAAGCCCTTTGGTCTGCCCCTCTCCCCATTCCCATCATCTCTGCTCTGGAGAAGAATGTGGGTCAGGGGCATAAGTGACCTTTCACACCTCCAACTAGCTAAGTGTATTTTCTCCCTTTCTGTCCAGCCCCCAGCAGGAGGGAGGGGGAAATGGGTAGGGCCTTGTCGAACTTTCTCTCTGACAATACCCCAGAGGAGCTGAAGTGGAGGGAGTAAAGGATCTATTTATTTTGGCTCGGGAGGGACAATGTAAGCAGATGGTCTTTGATGGGATTAGCGGCGTAATCTCTAAGACTCTGGTAAATTGAAAATGATCCATTATATTCCAGGAACCTTTGGACGCTTCAGCTCCTGAGGAAGGAGGGGCAGGACTGGAGGGGGGGCACCTTGTTATAAAAGACCCCCCTCTGGGACAGGCCAAATCCAACTTGGAGAATTTGGAAGGAGGTTCGTTAGCTGAGTGATGCTGGCCTCTCTCCCTATGAGAGTGAAGAAGTAAAAATGCTCTCCCCTGCACCCTCTGACTCCCCCCTCCCCCATACGCTCACAAACATCCTGCTATGTGTATATCATCAAAGTCATCCCTCTGTCTCTGCACAGCAACTATCCCTTTCCACCCATCCTACTCTCTTTCCTCCTGGAAAAAGGAAGAGGGCTGGCCCTGATACTTTCATTCCCCTGAGTCTGGGACATCTTTTCAGTCTCATCTCTCTGTTTCCCCTCCGCGCCCCACCCCCTGCCCCAAAATAAAAATGTTCTTGGAGTTTAAGCCTCATTTATCCTGAGGCCACTTCAATCTATTTTTTCCCCTCATTCTGGGAAGATGGAGTCCAATAGGGCCTATCCCAGAGGAAAGGAACTCTCTAGAAACTTGAAGTCCAGATGAGAGAGAGAGCTATTAAAGAGGTAGGTAGGGGGACAATGTTAATGGCAGGGGGTGGGGGAGAAGAGGGAGGAGCAGGGAGAAAAAGAGAGATAGAGACCCCCACAGTGATCAGTGAACCTTCCAGATCCTAGTTTCCCAAGACTGGGATGCCTCCCCCTTCCTAAAGCTTCAGAGGTGCTCTGACTGGAAAATCAAGACTTTGGAATTATGGCAACCCTTCCCCAATAACATGCCCTATCCCAAGGACGAGTGTAGTGTAGCAAATAAAAGCGTCCTGGTGTAAGGGACGTATCACTAGCCTGAGAGTCTGAAGACTGGGACTCAGTCCTGCCATTTGGTAGCCATGTCCCTCTGGTCAAGTTACTTCCACTCTGCCTCAGCTTCCTTGTCTATTAAAAAAGAAGCCTGTAATACATTCAGCTTATTTTCAAAGTTGTCCTGCTTATCTATTTCCCTCTGAACTAACTCTCTTTTCTTCTCTGAATTTTTAAGATCCTTCAATGAACCTTGTTTCTTCTTCTTTTTATGACGTTATCATTAACTCTCTTTCCTATCAAATCCTCCATTTATGATTTTTATCAGTGACTTGGATAAAAGCAAAGATGGAATACATGTTAAATTAGAAGATAACAGAAAGCTAAGAAGAACTAATGCACTGGATGACAGGACCAGGATCCAAAAATATTTTGACAAATTAGAACATTGGGTTAAATCAAATAAAATGAAATTTTAAAAAGATAAATATAAAGGCATAAAAAAAATAACCACAATTACAAGACTCAGGTAGCAGTTGGCATGTAGTTTACCAACTTGAAAAAGATCTGGAGGTCTTAGGGACCTGCAAACTCAATTAGTTAAAAGTGTGGTATGTATTATCTTAGGTTGAATTATGAGGGACATTGTGTCCAGGGCCAGGGAGATTATTATCTCCTGCTGTATTTTGTCCTTGTCAGAATGTATATAAAATATTGAATTTATTTCTGGTTGTCATATTTTAGGAAGAATATTGATAAGCTAGAAAACTTTTAAAGAAGGGCAACCAGGATACCGAAAGACTTCTAGATGGTACTATGTGAGTGTTAATTGAAGGATCTAGGAGTGTTTAGCTCGGATAAGAGAAAACTTATGAAGATAGATGATGGCTGTTTTCTAGTACTTAGCGAGTCTCAGGGAGTCTGCAGCTTAGACTGACCCTCCTCCCTTTTCCTTCCACACTTACAACATGAAATCATTTTCTTTCAATATCAGGTACCATCTTCTTCATGAAACATTTACTGATCCCCATGGCTAAAAATAACTTCTCCATCCTCAAATTTTCTAAGAGTATGTTGTCTATAGTTTTCTTTTACTGCTATTGCACTTGATTTATTTCAGTTACACAGTGTAGGTACATATATGTTACATGTAAATACTGTGACCTTCTTTCCCTAGTAATACCAAAACTTACTATTTTCACCTTTTGTATTTCTAGTTTCAAGCACCATTCCTTGTTCACAGTAGACTTTTAAAGAATATCAAAATGAATTTCTAAAATTCAGCCGTCAAGTATATGAACCAGGACTAAACCCATCTCTTACATCCCAGCTGAGGCCTCCTTCTACCATAACAGTCTATCATTACTGAGGGAAGTGGAAGTAAAGAAAATAGACAGAAGAGAGCCTAATCAATGGTGTCCTTTTTTTCCTGCTGCCCAAATCATTTCAGAATTATAGAACAATTCATTCTGGAACTGTAGAAAACTTTGAGCTTCCAGTCAGAGAACCTAAGCTAGTTATGAAAATATAAGTGGGTCACTTTCTTTCCTCAAACCTCAAATTCTACATCTGTAAAATGAGAATATTAATCCCTTTATTATAACTACTTCACAGGATTGTTATGAGGGAAGCATTTTATCATTTACAAAACACTGTAAAAAGGATTTTATTTTAAGATAAATTTCAATTAATAGTTCTTGTTTCTTACATGATCATAGTTGTCCTAACTGTACCCTGCACCTCCCGGGAGAGTCATCTCATATGACAAATAGCATTTTTTAGAAAGGTAAAGAAATCAGCACAACTAATCAATACATTGAAAAAATATGAAAAAATGTGCCATATATAACTCCTGTGATCTTCAAAGAGGGTAAACAAAAGACTTCCCAATAAGATCAGGGATGAAGCAAGGATATTCATTATCACCATTATTGTGCAAATTTTGCTAGCTATGGTGATAAGAAAAGAAAAAGAAACTGAAGAAATAAGAATAAGCAATGAGAAAGCAAAACTATCACTTTTTGCAGATGATATGATGGTATCTTCTCAGGAAACCCTAGAAAATCAACAAAAAAACCAGTTGAAACAATTAACAACTTTAGCAAAGTTGCAGGATGTAAATCAAAGCCACATAAATCATCAGCATATCTCCATATTACCAACAAGAAGAAACAGAAAGAGAAATTCCATTTAAAATAACTGCAAGCAATATTAAATACTTACCAAGACACATCCAGGAACTTTATGAACACAATTATAAAACACTTCACACAAATAAAGACAGATATATACAACTGGAGAAATAGTAATTGTTCATGGGGGCTGAGCCAGTATAGTTAAACTGACAATTCTACTGAAATTAATTTATTTATTCAGTGCTATGCCAATTAAACTATTAAAGAGTTATTTTACAGAGCTAGAAAAAATAAGAAAATTCATCTGGAAGAATAAAAGATCAAGAATATCAAGGGAATCAGAGAAAAAAAGTGAAGAAAGGTTGCCCAGCAGTACTAGATTTCAAACTCTATTTCATTTGTTTTGGGTGTTTTTGGAGGCAGTCAGGGTTAAGTGACTTGCTCAAGATCACACAGCAAGTGTTTGAGGCTACATTTGAACTCAGGTCCTTCTGCCTCTAGGACCAGTACTCTATCCACTGTGCCATCTAGCTGCCCCCAAGCTATATTTTTTAAAGTAGCAATTATCAAGGTAATCTGGAACTGACTAAGAAATAGAACAGTAGATTGGTGGAATAGATTTAGGTACACAACATACAAAAGTAAATGACCACAGTAATCTAGTGTTTGATAAACCCAAAGATCTAAGTTTTGGGCACAAGAACTAAGTATTATACAAAAACTGCTGGAAAAATTGGAAAGCAGTCTAGGCATAGACCAACATTTTACACCATATACTAAGATAAGATCAAAATGGATACATAATTTACATGTAAAGGGTGATATCATAAACAAATTAGAGGAGTATAGAAAAAAATTACCTGTTAGATCTATGGATAAGAGAAAAGTTTATGATCAAACAAGAGATAGAGTGGATCCTGGGAGTAAAATGGATAATTTTGATTCCATGAAATAAAAATGGTTTTGTGCAAACAACACCAAATACAGTCAAAAATATTGGAGGTGAGGAAGATTTATAGCAAGTTTCTTTGATAAAGGTCTCATTTCTCAAAAATATAGAGAGATGAGCCAAATTTATAAAAACAAGAGTCATTCCTCAATTGACAGTGGGTCAAAGCATATGAACAGACAATTTCCCTTCTTATTAAAAATATCTTTGTGGCACAATCCCAATAATAGAGTCTCTGCTTCGAAAGGTATGGACATTTTAGTAATCTTATTTTCATAATTCCAAATTGCTTTCCAAAATGGTTGTACTATTTCACCACCAAAGTGTACCTGTCTTTCCACAATACCTCCAACATTGATTATTGCAATTTAAATTTCTCCCCAAATTTTCAAAGTGTAAGGTAAAATTGCAGTGTTGTTTTGATTTGCAGTTCTCTTATTTTTAATGATCTGAAGCATTCTTTCATGTTGTTGTGAATACTTTACAATTCTTTTGAGAAGTATTTGTTCATATCCTTTGATCACTTATTTTTTAAAGATGAGATATTAGTCTTATGTATAATATGCTATACATGTATATTTTTTTTTACATACTTGGAAACCAGATCTTTATCAGAGAAATTTGATAGTTTTTTCCCCATTTGAATTTTCTTACTATGCTAGTTGCATTGATTTTGTTTGTGCAAAAGCTTTTCAGTTTTAAGCAATCAAAATTATCTATTTTATCTTTTGTGATTGCCTTTGTTTTTTGTGTAGTTAAGGATATATTTTCTACCCATAACTCTGAGAGGTATATGATCTGTTTCTCTTCTACTTTCCTTCAATAGTATGATTTTTAATATTAAGGTCACATGATCATTTAGAATATATTGTGGAAAGCAGTATAAGTGTTGGTATAAACCTAAGATCTTCAAGATGGCTCTCCAGTGTTCCCAGTAGTTTTTATCAAATAAGGAATTTTTTTCTGTGTGATTTATATTTTCCACTTCATAAAATACCGGGTTATTGAGTTCTATTTTTTCTAATGCTCTCTTGTCTATCCTGTCCATTGATCTATCTCTCTATTTTTAACCAATATCAGATGGTTTTGATGATTACTGTTTTATAATAAAATTTGAGGTCTAAAAGTACTATTCTCCCTTTATCTTAATTCTTTTCATAATTTCCCTTGATATTCTAGATCTTTTGTTTGTTCAAATGAATTTTGTTATTATTTTATTAACTTTTGTAAATATTCTCTTAGCAATTTGATTGGTATATAATTAAAAGTGTAAATTAATTTTGGTAGTATTGTCATTTTAATTATATTGGCACAGTCTAACCATGATCACTGAATGTTTTTCCAGCTATTTAAGTTATTTTTTATTTCTCTAAAGAGAACTTTGTAATTCAATCTGTATATCTTTTGTGTGCTTTGATAAGTTGATCCCCAGATATTTTATGCATTCTGTATTTATTTGGAGTGGTATTTCCCTTTTTAATTATTGCATCTTGTGTTTTGTTATTATATAGAAATGCTGTTGATTTTTGAGGATTTATTTTATGGTTTGCAATTTCACTTAAACTATTGTCTTAATTAATATCTTTACTAATTCTTTAGGATTTTCCAAGTAAACCATAATATCATCAGAAAACTGGGATAGCTTTATCTCTTCTTTACTATCTTTATTCCTTTAACTTCTTTCTTATGTCTTATTGATGTTGCCAGCATTTCCAGGACTATATCAAATAATATTGGGAGAGTGAGCATCCTTGATTTACTTGGGAAAGATTGGGAAAGATTTATTGGGAAAGATTCTAGTATATCCCCATTGCATGTGATGCTTGCTTTTAATTTTGCATAAATACTTTTTATTGTGTTTTTAAAAGGTTCCTCTATACTCATACTTTATAGGGTTTTTAGCATAAGAGAGTGTTGTACTTTGTTAAAGGTTTTTTCTGCATGTATTGAGATGATCATATAGTTTGGGGTGTTTGATTTAATAATGATTGTTTCCTTTATGTTGAACACATATCCCTGGTGTAAATTCCATTTGATCATAAAGAATGATTTCTTGGATAAGTCACTGTTGTCTGTTTGATAGTATTTTGTTTAAAATATATAAAAAGTATTTTAAATTATTAATAACATCCTGACCCTCAGTTCAGTATGAGTTAAGATGAATCAAGGACCTATTATCCCCCTGAATTGTCCTCTTCTTTACTTCCTCCTTTATCCCTTTCTCCCTCCCTTGGCAACAGTTTCTCATCCTACCTCTTCCCCAAGTACAGACCTGCTACCACCACCCCAAGGCCCAACGCATGTGTCACAGGAAAAGAAAAGGGAGTGGGTGGGAAAGTACACTTGGAAAGGTGGAAAACACCTTTAAAGGAGAAATGCATGCAAAGAAATGTTTGTTGCCGTTCCCAGTGGTAGCAATTGCCATCACCCTTTGAAGACTAATGTACTCCAGACTCAGCCATTCCCTACACATTTCCCGACCCTGTACTTATCCCTAAGTATAGCCCTCCCCCTTTTCTCCTCTCTTCTGGTGGCTCTGGGTCTCCGTATTTTGCTCTGTCTCAATCTAAGTTTGTCTCTCCCCATCAGAGATTACCCAAATCCCCTTCATTCCCCCAATCTTTCTAGTTAGTCCTCTGAGGCAGAGGCTGGTCTAAGAGTAGATTCTTAGGATCCATCCTTCCTGATGGCCAGAGAGGTGCCCTGCCAGACGTGGAGTGAATAAAGGAAATAGCCTCAGAGGGAAGCGATGCCAGCTGGCCCATCAGGTTGTAACTGTTTCTGAATTTTCATGCTTTGGGGTTTCCTCTGCATTTGGGGCTTGAATCCTCCTGCAATTAGGGTTCTTACAGTACATCTGAAATCAGCTGGGGGGCACTCAACACAATATCCTCTGATTTCCTTCTTCTCTTTTTCTTTCCAATTTTTCTCCACTCCCTGTCCAACGTTCTACCCCCATCCCATTTCAGTGTGTGCTTCTCTTTTTATCTTTTCCTTTTGCTTCAAATTCCTCTCTATCTTGTTCTTTCTCTGTGCCATATCTCTACCATATTTGTATCTCTTCCCTGTCTTCTTTCTAGGTTTCTGATTCTCAAAGGAGAATTGGAGCTGAAAAGGATCTTAGAAGTCATCAACTCCAACTCCTTCATTTTACAGACAAGTAAACTGAGGCACAAAGAGGCTAAGTGACGATCAAAATCACCCAGTTAATAAGCCTCTGAGGCAAAATCTGAACCCAGGTATTCTTGATACCAAGCCTAGTACCCTTATCTACTAATCCCACACTGACTATATTGGGTCTTTCTTGTCTTCTCTCTCTGTCACTCTTCCATCTGTCTTTAGCTTTCTGTGTCTCTTTCCTATATATCTCTCTCTGTCTTTCTTTCTCTGTCTCTGTCTCTGTCTCTGTCTCTGTCTCTGTCTCTCTCTCTGTCTCTCTCTCTCTCTCTCTCTCTTTCTCCCTCTTTTTTTTTTCTATTTCTCTCCTCCACCCTATTCCCCAGAATATCTCATTATTAACAATTCCGTACAATTTCCTCCACCAAGATCGTCAGAAGCTCCACTCCATTTTTCTGTCCAGGCGGGGAAAAGGGGAACAGGGTTTGTTAGAAGCGGGGAGGCAGATTCCAAGATTAAGGAACTACCTTCTCCCCTACCGGCATCTCTGCCTTTCTTTCTGGGGCTAGGCGAAAGTTCACCTATACATGAGGTTTCACCAAAGCCAGTTTAGTTTTTCCTGGGCCCCAAATCTAATCTCACAGCCTGGAGGAGGTGTCTACATTTACCGATAGTTCTTGTAAATAATCCCTCTGGGGAAATTAAGGCCTACAAGAGTCAGGATTTAGGAGGTCAGTGGTGAGTGTCAGGATTGCCGAAGACCCAAGTAGTCTCCGTTTAACCACATCAACTCACATTCCAGCTTCTCTGCTGGGTGTTTTTCTAAATGCGGCCTCATTTCACATAAATCCTCAGAAAATGCCCACTAATCATACTTTTTAGCAGGAGCGAGGGTAGAGGGAGGGGAAGAACAGGGCTACGTGGCCAGACTTAAGGAGGACGGCGTGGAGATCTTGTATCATGACCATTGCTGGATCCAGGTGCAGCATCCTAGGACGCTGGGACTCTCGGGGAATTCTCCCTCTCAACTCTGACCAGCTCACCCGCGGTCCTCCCCAAAACGATCTGCTGGAAGCGGCCGTCAGGTTGACTGTTTTGGGCTCGGATTTGGATAGTCCCTCAAATCTCGCCTAATTCCCTCGGTTTCCCAACTCGCGGAGATTTCTGGCTACATTTTGCCGCCCTCATATTGGAGCCTCCAACCCCGGCGTTTGCCTCCTGTCTTCTCACAGCCTTCTCAGTTAGCTTTCCTGCCCTTCGGTCTCTTCAGGTTTATCATGCGACTCTTGCTTTGGTTTTCATCTCATTTCATCTGGATTTCGTTTCACTATTTTCTCTGCACGCTTGTATTCTTCGAGTTTGGGGGGTTTGTTTTGCTTTTAAGAGATTCATTCGGTTTCATTCCCTTTCTTCCTGCCTTATTTCTAGCCTTCTTTCCCACTCTGGCACCTTCAGGACTCAGTTGACTTGTTCTCTCTCCTCTATGCCCATCCCCACAAAAGTGTCCGCGCTCCCTGCCTCCACTTTCTCCCCCGGCCCAGCCACTCTGACCAAAACCCGGAACGAGCGAATCGCTCTCACTTTGTCGGACGCGGGCAGCCCGTCAGCCGCGGCTTGACTGTCTTCCCTGGCACTCCTAGAAGCGAGGGCAGGGATAGGGAGAAATAACAGGAAAAAAAAGATACCGAGAGGAGGACAGAGCATAAAGGAGGATCAGTGGAGCAGACAGTCGCTCAAAAAAGGAGAGCAAACTTAATGCCAGGACTTAGCCTACGGGCCATTGCAAGAATTGGAGACTAGAAAATGTTTGGGCACGGAGAGGGCATACGCATCCAAATATAGGCACATTAAGTACCGCAGATACACTTTCACCTTCTCCCTCCCCACACCGTGTGCCGCAGAGACATATAATATTATACATATATAGATATAGATAGATATAGATAGATAGATATAGATAGATAGGTATGTGTGTATATGCATATTATACATACTTAGGAATACAGGGACACGTAACTAATCACAGATACCTAGACACACATTTACACAAAGCATAATCACTCATACATGCACACAAACCTAATCCCACACATCACCTCAGAAGAGCTCACACACAGTCATGTGTATGCACTTACAAATATACAAACCCATTCTTAAAAGTATGTAGCAGACTAGTGGTATTCTCAGTATGCCCAAACTGGGCAAGAGTTACCGTCAAGTAAACCTAGACTGCAAGCATATACGTATATCAACATACAAAATATACTTCTACATATACACTTATATACATGTATGTGACTATACATGGGGGCAGGAAGAGAAAGGAGAGAGAAAAGAATTCTGAGCCGGGAGTACCCAAGATGTCTATAGTTTGTCTTGGTGTTTCAATACCAGAGATCGCATACAGGTGTCGGTACCCAGGAAAGCAATAGATTGATGACTGTTAGTTAGATGTGTCCGTCTCTGAAAGTCATCTCTGCGTTAAGGGGAGAATGTGACAGTGGGAAAGAAGAGAGGCATATATAACTATGTCCAGATTTATATCTAGAGACAATTACGTGAAACTGATGAGGGACTCATATAAACATAAGCATACATTGGAGCTACATTGAGGAAATTATATATTCATCACATAATTATATCATATCCAAATGTGCTACCACATCATGCTGTGTTATAGAAGACACACAAGCGTCTCTCCAGATATAGCTAGAGAGAGACAATTGTGTTTGTGATAAACAAGCGGGAGAGTAAGTGGGATTACAAAGATAAAAGCAGATTTAAGGAGTTGGAGAAATAAGTGTATATTTTCACATATTTCATATAGTATACAATTGTATATTATATTTCACATCATATGCAATAAAGAGATTGTGACATATGTAGATTTATTCAGCTTGTGGACATTTCTCTGGAGATGGGGGTGTGGGCAGGGTATATATGCCACATATCATTCGGTCAGACCTGACAAAGTCTAGACGCCAGTCGAATTCGAGGGAGTAGCATAGAATAGATCATTTTCCCTAGTTGGAGAAGAAGAGGAATGAATGGTCGGTTTACACGAAGATTTCACCTCTTTCCTCCATACATATACATGTACACGGAATTCACCGAGACACACGAGGGTGGAGGAGGAGGGGAAGATAGTAGGCGTCTAGCTCACTCACAAGACCAAACCGGCCTCCCCCAGAAACGCACACCGAGAAAAAAGCGTTTTAGCCTGCCACATGGCTAAGGCGACAGCTCCCCACTGCACCCGTCCTATTGCCGCTCATCTGTAGGCGATTCAGGGGTGGGGAATGCAAACATATACATACTCCATGTACACAGCATGTACAGACAAGGTCCTGATAATTACACGTCATGAAATAATGGAATCTTTAGTTACCAACGCCCAGCTTTGGCTCTTTGCAGATGTGTTTATCTAAGAGAAAGACATTAGCTGAAATGGATCTATTTATATAAATTCAAACCATTCCTTATCTAGAAGATGAGACATGGGTCTCTAAATAACCACCCAGTAGCATCTATTCCGAGATACACTTCTGTGAAGGAGTTTGGTTGGGAGGGGGAGGGGAGGAAACATAGAAAATATATATATGTAAATATGATATATGTATATATATATATGAATATAGATAGGAACCCAAGCGAGTCTCTACTGAGGGAAATGGGATACACATACAACCACAAGAAGTTTACCTATATGGAGACAAAAGTGTTGTGTACATTGGGAGTGGGGGGAGAGTTAGAATACTGTATCACATATCTATATCATTTTATTTATCTGCTTAGTTCTGTCTTACTGTATTTCCGTCTGTGTATCTTTCTCGATGTCCTCCCTAGATGTATATATATATGTATGTATGTTTGGAAGGAGGGAAGGAAAGACAGAGGGAGGGAAGGAGAGAGAGAGAGAAAAAGAGAGAGAGAGAGAGAGAGAGAGAGAGAGAGAGAGAGAGAGAGAGAGAGAGAGAGAGAGAACATAAAGAATCTCAATGGACAGAGTGTAGATCTTTTGTACGAAGAAATTTGCTAGGAGTGCGACCCATAAGTCCAGAGTGGCTAATTTGTCCTACTTATAACTACAGAAATGTTTGTCCAGAGCAAAGAGACAAACCAGGTTGCATCCGATTTCTGAAGTGAGAGATAGACGTCCAAGGAAAATTTTAACTCTCAAAAGGGTTCAGGAGTACCTGGCACTCATAAACAAGTATAGGTGCCCAGAGCATTAAATTCAACTGTATTGATTCCGGTCTAAGTAGTCTAGACCTACTTAGCCCAAGTTGCGTTTCTGCGATGTCAAACATCTAGATATTGAAGAATAACGCTATCAGTTTCCTCTCTTATTCCCGGCGTCCAAAGATGTCCTTTTTGCCAAGGTTATTTGACGCCACGTAGACTCAGCCGCTGCTTCGGCTTATCCGGGTCCGGACCGGGTCACTGTCTCCTTTTCTCGGGAGCTGTACTAGGGAGCCTCCTCTATAAATTTACTGTTTAATGTGGTCCTTCTGGCCGGGACCAGCACGAAGTTGCTGCCACAGCGCCCCTCCACCCCTTCCAACACTATCCTTCACTTCTCTGGAGTTTGGGTCGAAGGGGGTGGATTTTGGGGTCGGTGAGGGTTTTGTCCCAAATTACTGTACACACAGATCCAACGGATTCGAAATGACAGAAGAGGGGAGGATGTCAAATAGAGAGGGAGGAAATATGTGTGCAGGCGGTCGGTTGGGGATGATGGGGATTCTTTCCTCCTACTACCTCACTATCTCCCCCAAAAAGTCCCCACAAGGAAAAGATCTCTGAGGAGCTTCGTAGGAGGCAGAAGACTGAGGGAGAAGCAGAGGCTACCCTTCAGAATACCAGTCACTAGTTTCAGAGCCTCGGTCAAGGTAGCTGACCAGGGGTTCAAGCCAGGGGGCGGTGGGATCCGTAGGCACGAAAAGAGGAGCGAGTCTTTTTCCTTGTTATTTAAACTTAATGGTGGTGGAAAGAGTAGCTGACAGTTTAAAGACTCTGTGCCCCCAACATAAGAATGGGGATAAATACCCTTCTGAGGAGAGGAAGACAGAGACATATAAAAAGGCACCCTAGAGGCCGAAAAACATTCAGAGGCTCAGGGACGAAGACGGATGGAGCGAAAGACATAGCCTTGAAGTTGGTCTTTGAGGCTAGGACGCGGTGAATCTAAGCTCCCCAGCTCTGCCCTAAGGCAGAGCAATAAAGCCCACTTTCACTCCTAGTAGTTTGTTGCTCCCATAGTCTTTTTATAGGTGGGAGTATTGCGCGTAGAGATAAAAGAAAGGTGGAGACAAGCTCTGGAAAGATCCGAGCCCCAGCCAGGGAGGAAGAATAGAGTGGGTTTCAATCCCTCACTCTCCTCTGCTTTCAAACTGAGTTTAATCTGGAGAGGTAATCTCCAAATCTACAGACTGCATTTCTATGTCTCTCTAGATCTCCTATCTCTCTGT
Source organism: Bettongia penicillata ogilbyi (assembly GCA_023548195.1). Classification (NCBI taxonomy): domain Eukaryota; kingdom Metazoa; phylum Chordata; class Mammalia; order Diprotodontia; family Potoroidae; genus Bettongia; species Bettongia penicillata. The sequence goes on along the minus strand of JAJHZJ010000850.1, from coordinate 2,742,386 downwards.
CTCTCCTTTGTGTTCGTGCCTCTGGGTTTTCCTGTCTCTGTCTCCTTGTCCATCTCTATCTTCGGTTCTATGTCTCTGACTCACCTCACCGCTAAGTCCCCTGACCTTTCTTCCCTTCTGTTTATTCAGAGACTTCTACTCACCCTTCTGAGAATGACATAAAGTAAAATGAGATAAATCGAGTGGTGGTTTTTTTTTCCTGTCCTTACTCCCTCCTCCCGGACTCCAACCCCTCTTATAATGTCAGATAATTGCTAGTATGAGCTCAGAGGAGCAGGAGCTGTTGCCCGGGAAGGAAGAGGGGGAGAGAAAAGAAAAAGAAATAAATAATAATCTGCCTCCATTCAGTGTATATAGGTTACTTCATTTGCATATATGCTAATTAGTCCATAATTACCCTGCTGCTCTGGCCTACTATCAAGTTCTATAAATATATAAGGGCAAGATATCTGGGCCTAGCAACACACCCCATATTCTCCCCGCCCCAAACTACACCTGCTCTATATATGTGCACATATAGATATCTTCAAAGTGAGAAGACTGGGCTATGATTTCTAAGTTCTGATATCCTGTCCTCTACCATTCTATGTTCCAAAGTCCCATCTGGACCTTAATGGCTATTATGTTTGATAATTCTAAGGTTCCATCTAGCTCTAATAGTCTACGGACTAAGCTTTCAACTCTGGCATGCTGTGTCTGCCTCTTGCCTATATCCAAACTGTCCTTTCATTAAGATTGTCTCCCTCCCCAAATTTTTTCTAAAACATAAACTCTGGGCTTCCTATCATTTACTCTTGTGCTTCCATGAAACTTCTAAGGAAAATGATGAGTGAATGGATGGGCATGAGGATGTATGTATGATGCTATAATTAATTTGCAGTATTAAAATGATTATTAATAACCTACTAATGCTATTAGGAAAAGCAGAGATGCCCAAGAGCTTGATAATTGGCTCTTATCACTTCCCTAGCCCAGCTGCAGCCCCCACTTTGGGATACAGGTGGGAGGGATAAGAACAGAAGGCAGAGCTCCAGTAGTTTACTGGAATGGTTAAGACCATGAATCCCAATGCTGAGAAGTAATAGAGGCCCTTCCTGCAGCCAGGGCCCCCTTCCCTTATATAGTATTTTCAGTCATCCCCTCCAGCACCCTAAGGACCCAATACTTCCACCCATCTCATTTTTCATAGAGGAAGATCTGCAGGGTGTTGTGTGGGGGTGTTGGGGGGGATGGGGAGGAGCTATGAAGAACATAAAAGATGCAATCTACAGCTGTCTGCTTTTAATTATAATTATCCCCTTTTCGCTTCCTTTCTGCTAATGAGGGGGGATTTAAAAAATTTTCTTTTCTCCCCCTCCCCCTCCCCCTAGAATTGGGGGTGGAATGGGGGTGAGCACAGGGTCCTCCTCCCCTTTCTCTCCCCCCTCTCATCCCATGGTTGCTGGGAGAAAGGCAGACTCCAAAGGGAGGTGACAGTGTGAAGAGATTTGCAGGAACAAAAGAGGGACAGGTTTGGATTGCTGGACACGTCCCAGAGCTGGAGAGACCCCCCCCTTCATCTCACTGACACCCCCCCTCCACACACCAGCCCCCCAGCTCCCTAGACAAGGAACTCAATGTCTTCTGGTCGGTGAGAAAGGAGCAAATAGGAGCCCTAGTCTAAGGGAAGGGGGGAGGGAAGGGGTGGGGAACTGGGGAGGGGGGGGGAAATTAGTCTCAAAGGATCTTTATTTCTGAGCTAGTGAAGCAGATGTAATCAAGGGGAGAGCAAAAAAAATAATCGTAATGGAAAGGAACTGGGGGGGGAGGAAGGCTAATGCAGGATACAGGATGGGACAGAAAATTGGGGGGCAAAGTACCTGGGGTGGCAAGAGTCTGACATCCTCTCCCTTCTCCTGATCCCCTATCTCCCCAGACTCTTCATTTTGTGGTAGGGAAGAGTGGGGTGGGGGGGTTAGGTTTATAGACTCAGGTCTTATTCTGTATGATTCCCTTCAGAATAACTCAATTTAACCTGGTATGGGTGAGGGTGGTGTAAGGGGACTGAGGTGGAGGGTGTAGAGAGCCTCTGGGGTGAGGGGGAGTCTGGAGCTGAGAGTTGTGGGGGAGGGTGGGAGAGGGGAGCAGGCAGAGGCTCAAGTGGCCTCCGGGTCTGTGGGACAAAAGTTGGAGGGAGATTTGTGTGTGGGAGAGGAGAGGAGGGGGCCACAAGGAGGGGGCATTAGAGGGAGATTGGGGGGGTTGACAATGAACTTGAGACAGACTTCATTAGCATGCAGGCCTGCTGTCTGTCAAGTTGAGCTCCGGCCGAGTTCCCATGCAGGCCAAGGAGGGAGGGAGGGAGGGAGAAAAGGGGAGGGGCTGAGGAGGTAGGGGAGAAAGAGAGAAAAGAGACCGACCCATTGTACCATTCTGGTCCCCAGCTTCCACCAAGCACTGGGACCCCGGCCCTGGAAACCAACCCCCAAAGCTCCCTCCCTCCTATGAGAGCAAGATAATTTATCTTCCACTTTGAATTTGTGGCCCCATTTCTTGTCTAGACTTTTTTTCTTGTCTGTGCAGATTGCATACCGCACCCCCTCACACACATACACACACACACACACACACACACACACACACACATACACAACCCAGAGAGGATTTGGATGAAAATTTATTTTCTCCCTACCCAGCTTACTTATCTCTTAGTCCCTGTCCCCCCCTTCACAGTCAAGTCCTGAATCCCACGGGGAATCTCCCAAATCCCCAAAGCACCTCTATCCTCATGGCCCCTCAAAAGCACCACACATTTTCATCTCTTAAGTCTGTTGTGGATAAAAACCAAAACAAAACAAAAAAAAAAACTGAAGAGGACCTTGGGGGTGGAAGGTAGAAGCAGAGTGGGTAACCCCTGTCTGACTACTTTTACACTGGCAGGGAGGTGTTGGGGGAAACAATAGCTGTGTTGTTGCGCCGCTCCTCCTATCCTCCTGCCTCAGGTTGGAAAGGGCTGTGTTGGGGTGGGGTGGTGGTAAGGGGGAGCAGGCTGGAGGTGATACTGATCTCTTCTCACCCATGCAGCGGAAGGGAGGAGAAAGGGGTTTCAATAAGGCAGAGTGGGATGGGCTTTTATTTTTTAAGGGGGGAGGTCTTCAGGCAGGGGCAGCACCCCCTTTTTGCTATCTGCCAAGGAGAGCTGCAAGAGAAAGAAAGAGAGGGGAGCGAAATTCCTGAATGGATAGACAGATGCTACGTCATCAGGGCTGCAGCCTCTACTCCACAAGAGGCTAGGAGCTGGGGGGGAAAGAAGCAGACCAGCCATGGGGGCCTGAGAGACAGACACCTCCTCTTCACAGGAACTGGGTAAGTGACCTTTGCCATATTGGAAAAATCCATCTCTCTCAGGAATTGGGACTGGGAAAGGAAGGGGAAATCCTCCTAAATTAATCAGCTCCCACTCCACCCCTCCCCACTTTTCCCAGAGGTTGATGGGGGCTGGGGTGAAAGACAGGAAATGCTGGTCCATAATTTGAGGGGGGAACCCAAAAGAATTAGGTGAGATGGGCAGCTGATGAACCTATAGAATTTTGTTGCCTGGTTCCTGTTTCCCGGCATTGGGCTAGAGATAACCACCCACCCTAGCCGACTCAGAAAGCCTCTGTAACCCAGCCCTCCCCTCCAACCCCCAACAGCGGGCCGACAGCTCACTAAGTTTGTCAACCGGATTCAGGGGGGCTTTAGGGTCACGGTGCTACTGATCCTATTAATCTGCCCCTCCTTCTCTCTCCCTCCACCCCCCCCCCAAGACAGACAGGGAACATCTTAATGCTCCCACTGGAGAAGGCAAGAAGGGGAGATTGTCAAGGAGCTAGGAGGAAGAAAAGAGTCCGAATTTGGACTGGTCTTCAGTCCTCTCTCTGTCTCTCTCTGTCTCTCTGTCTCTGTCTCTCTCTCTCTCTCCCCTTCTACCTTAGGGGAGGTGAGGTGTCTTGGATTTCAGGCTCCGATGAAATGTGGGGGTTGGGTTTTACATGAAATGTGGAACCAAGCACTAGGGAAGAATCCCACAGCCTTGGATTTATCCTGCTTCCATCCCCCTTACCCAGAGCTGAGGGGAGTTCAGCGGCAGAGAGGGTGGGGGTGAAGAGCTAAAACTAAGAATTGCGAAGAAATAGATGCTGATAGGGTTTCTTCAAGGCCCATCCAATAGTCTTTTCTTAAGGGCTAGGGGATCTGATCAAGAGCCATGACCTCCCCTCAGCTGGGAGCAGAGAATCAGGCCTTTGTGGGGTGGAGGAATAAGGAGCTTAACAGAATGCTGTTGGGACCTCATAGAATGGGATGGATAAGAAAGAGGCACTGGGTGCCAGATATCATATATGTCTATGTATGCTACATGGCTACCTAACCCATGTTTCTCAGTAGCATGCTACCCAGGGTATATTGGGGGTGCATGTGCATGTGGGAAACTGATGACAATAGAGATGCACCCTCTTACCCCAGGACCTGAAAAAAAATGGGAGCTAAGGCAAACCTCATCCATCTCCTTGCCCTTTCCTCACCCTCTCTGTGCCATCCCAATCTCAATACCATCTCTGGAATTTTAAAATTTTAAAAATCATTTTGTTTCGGGGAAGAGTCAAGGCAGGAGATAGATGGAATATGCTTTAGACACTGCATTGGGGTGGAGGAAGGGAGATGATTGTCTCTTCAGCTCTCCCTATTCCTATTTTCCAATATGTCAGCAGATGGGGGCGGGGGTGGTCCCCTTACTTCCTTTGGGGTGAAAACCTCAATTTCAGATTGAGAAATACCTTTGTAAAATGGATAGGTCAGCAAAAGTGAGACATAAGGTACTGGATAATTTTGGGGAGTGGGAATTTAGAGCACCCCTACCCACCCACCCTATATCCCTGGCCAAAGGTCCAGAGAAGAAGCAGGCTTGATATTTATTTGGGCATAAACCCTTGTTCCCAGTCCCCTTTCATTGCTTTCATGCGCTCATGTAGGAGTAGGAACATCTTCATCCCTTTGCTACATGCTTTTGCTTGCCTTCCACCTCCTGCCTTCTATCTCTTTCCCTACCTTCAATAAAATGGTCTCTCATTTGAAACATCTCAGATATGGGATTGAGATTGGGGTAATGGGAAGAGCAATGATATTAATCCAGTTCTATTCTCCCTTTTTTTCTATTCTTTTTTTTTTCTTTCCGGGGGCTGAGTTATCTTTGGAATCCATGTCCTAATCCCAAACCAGCTCTACCCTGGAGACGGCGATGTAGGCGGCATGTCTGTAAAGTAATGAGACTGATTTTCTATCAACCACATGTAGAAATCAGTCTTCTTACTTTGTAGTTATGCCTGGGGTATGTGTATGTGAAAGAAAAAACTATAAATCAATAGATAAAGCTCTATTATTATAGGCTATATATGTGTTTATAGAGAAAGACATAGATAAAAGATAGATTAGATATATAGGTGGGAAAAGAGAGAGAGAGGCAGACAGAAAGGCTTGCAACCTTGATCCCAGCCTTACCATCCTATCTTTTCTGGAATCTCTAGTCTAGATATTCTGGGGATCAATGATTGCCTTTCTGTGATGGAGAAGCAGGGTCTTGTAGACCTGAAATCAATGCTGTAGGGTCAAACCAATAGGTCCAAGGAAGTTCCTTGTGGTTTTTTATGGGGAAGTTCTATATTGGGAAGGATGTGGAAATAAGCTATGATGAGAGGCATGGGATCATGGTTTTGGCTGACTTGGGGTTGGCTTATTGGTCTCCACAGGGTTTTTTTTTTCTCTCAGGAGGCCCTCTTTGGTGTTCTGTAAGTGTGGAATCTGAAGAAGAGAGCTGAGATTAGCAAAAAGATGGGGGTAGGGTGACCATGAGGGAAAAAGGGAGTGGCTAGAGAAGTAGGGAGCCAGAAGGACCATGAGAGTGAGAGCCTCTCCAGAGAGCCTGATTAACCTTTGTATTCTCCTCCTTGACAGGGGACCAACATCCAGATGAAGCAACCACATTTGTTTCTGGTACCATTGTAGGCGGCTCTCCAGCTGGGGTATTTATTGTCTTGTTGTGGGATTTTAGGGTGGGGGAATGGAGGGAAGTGAGGGGAAGGATGACTGACTCAACATTTCCTATTTTTTTCTGCCTTTCACCCTCTCCCACCCCACTTTCACCCCAACCCCTATCTTTTCCATCTTCTTTTCCTTTGCTAACTCAATTTTCAGTAGGATCTATACAGTCAATAGTATGGGGTTCAGAGGTAAAGGGCAGTTGACAAATGAAGCCTAGCTTTCTAGGAAACTAGGAGAAAGATTGTTGTGGTGAATAAAGCCTTTAGATTTCTCCTTATTCATCTTCCTTCCAATAGGGATATCCTTAAGAACAGAGAGGGAGGCTAGGAAACCCAAACTAGGAGAGAAAGAGAAGAGCCAAGTAGTGTGAACAGCAATTTGGAAGTGCAGAAAGGTTCCATACAGAAGTGAATGTGTTCGTGAGGATACGTATATCTGGGGTGGATTGTTGTTGGTTTTATGGATGGTTGTCTGTATGTTACTTTACTGATTTGTGTGGACAACTGCATTTGTCTGTATGTTGCATGTAGCTATGAAGGTATGTTTTATGTGTCTAAGTGTATGTGCCTTGTTTCTCTGTGTCTGTGTGCCTCCATCTGCATGAGTGTGTATGTATGTGGCTGTATGTGAGGTTCTAAGTATATGCACCTCTCAAGAGGATGGTTTCACTTATTGCCGAGAGTATACAGGGACTGATACCCAAACCAGCCATCCCTGACTTAAGGCAAAGAGATGAAAGTCTGGGTGGGGAGGGCTGAAGGGGGATGCAATTATAAAGAGTGAGGGAGGTCCTTAGATCATCCCACAGCCAAACACATTGTCCTCTACCTTGTGCTGACACCTTCTTATGCTTCAGGTTTGGGTAAATGTTGAAATATGGAACTAGGAGAAGAAAGGGAGGATAGGAACACCCAGTCCAAAAGGTTGGAGACCTAGATGCATGGGGAAGGGCCTGAACAAACCAAGGAAATTCTCAGGATAAAACAGACTCCAAAATTCTGCAGCTGAGGGAAAAATGTCCCTGGAAGAAGAAAGGACGGTATCTATAGGAATCAGATTATCCACATTATGTCTCAGTTCTCTGCTCCACCCCAGAGTCTCAAATAACCTTCACTCTAGATTTTTGCAGCTGACTAATAGCAATCCTAGATAGTTAGCAATACCCCATAGATATTCTATACATTATCTCTTAGCATAGCACATGTTAATACATGTGATAATGGTTTATGTATAACACAGATAAACACAAATCCCTTTCTGGTGACAATTTTCTACTGAATACAACTACATATGCTCAAATCAACCTAATTAATTGAGGCAAAAAAGTACATCTTTGCTTCAAATATTCTAATATTTCAAAAAAGAGTGGCATGAAACCAAAATGTATGTGTGTATATGTGTGGGGGGGTTGTTTTGTTTTGGGGGGGAAGGGTAATAGTATCCAATCTACCTCATTGACTTTTATTTATGGATGAAAGCTGCATCCAGACAGCAATGTTACTCTGCAGGAACACAGACAATGAGTGGACATCAGGAATAGAGGTCAAAAAGAGTACTGGGGAAGCCCAAGGATTGAGATTAGGAATCAGCATTGAATTATCTGCCCTGGTCTTCAATGTCCCACTTGAATGACCTATACAACTATCTAATCCAAACAGCATTTACTGGAAATATAGTTTGCTACTATGGGGTATTTGAAGGTTCATGATCTTAAGTGCCAATATGTCAAATATTGTCTCATTAGACAAGGAGATCTACAGAGAAGGAGAGAGGTCAGACACCACCCCATCCTAAAATCCATGTAAATTCCTAGATAATGCATTTATTCACCAACACAGTAGCCTAGACACACAGAAAGAATGAATTGTATTTACATTACACAGAGTAAAAAGGAGATAGAACAAGATGCTGGAAAATTTAATTCAAGTACCATCCCTCCTCTCTCCTACACAACATAAAATACAAGTACCTATGACATTTAGATAGAAACATACACAATATACACAATACAGAAACACAATACATAAAATGTGGATTCACAATATCATACCACAGACAAACACATGCAGATTTTTGACATTTTAGGACTCAAGATAATTTTTGACTATTTTTTACACATACGTAAAGGAATTCTTAACCTAATAGCAAATGATCATTTGGTTGGCAGATTTTCCCTTCATTAAGGCTGCATAGGCATGACCTGTGATTCAGTAGTCATTAGTCTTTTTTTAAAATGAAGGCACATTTCTTTCTCCTTTATCCTTGATATAGTGAGTAGCATCTCTCCACACAAGGCCAAGTGGAAGTTGACTCGTTCAGGAATGGAGAGTATGATAGGGGCCTGGAGTCAGGATAATATGTATTCTTTTTTTTTTTTTTTTTGATGCTGGCCTCAAAAAATATACCCCAGGTGAAGAGACTTTCTTCATTAATAGCTCCAAGGGAGAGCCCAGATTTTATGGCTCTTTTTGTCAAAAGCTTCCATCCATTCTAATCTGAACTATCCTTGATCCCAAGGCCATTGTAAAGCAGATATCTATTTAAAAGACTTCAAAAGTGTCAGTTGGATTATTTGGAGGAAATCTACATATTTAGAAAAATCCAGATCTAAGGCAAAATGTGCCCATTTAAAAATTCCAGAAATTGGACCTCACTGAGGTTTGCTTATGTCTGTTCACAGGCCTCTGGAAATTGAAATAATCTATTTCTGAACCTTCTACCCCATTGACTCACCACCCACCACCACCAGTAAAGGTGGTGAGAGGATAAGGTCATGGCAAAATAACTGAAGTAGCTAGATTCATTCCAGTTGCAGCTTTACTCTCCTTTTGCCCTTGTAGACACTGCCTTAGGATGTGGAGGGATTGAGAGAATTCTTTGTCAGAGGACATGCAGAAAGAATGGGAAGCTCCTTCTTCTAACCATTCTCCCTCTAAGGATGGTGGGCAAGGTTTTGCAATGGTAATACACTCCCAAGGATGGTAAAGGATAGTTTATTAGTAAACTCCTCCTCCAGCCTCCAAGAATGGCTCTCCTAGAATGGGAATGAAGAAGTATCTAAGGAAATACTGCCAGAATTGTGTGAGGTGTTTCTGGGAGGAAATGAAGCAAATAGTTACCTATGAGGATGTTTAAGTAATATAGAGAGCATATTTTGGAGTATGCAGGCATTCAGAGCATTAATAGAATTTTTGGAGGGGCATATCTGGCTATTAAAGGTGTTACTGGGGTGTGTAAAAGATATTACATACTACATACATGTATGTGTATATGTAAATGTATGTACATATGCATGTGTGTTATGTGAAGGGTGTTTGTAACCTCTAGGGGAGAGGGGAAGAGTATTTTGAAGGTATTCCAAGGCAGTAATGGAGGGTACTTACGGAAGTATTTGGGCATAGAAGTTAAGGTTCCTTACAAAGAGAGGTAAGAGGTATTTGCTACCGAGGACAGCGCAAAGTCCAGCACTTACCAATTGGCTAAGACTCCAAGGACTGAGGGAGAGAATGGGACGGAAGTCTGCTGGACCCCAGCTCCAGGGTTGAGCTGTAGATTTCAGGGAGTTGGTGGAGGAAAGTCAAGTGTAGGGAAGTGTAGAGAAGACTAAGGCCAGGATGAGAAAGAACAAATGGAGCGTGATTATAAAGGATGAGCGAGCGAGGCCTTTAGGTCGTCTCACAGGTCCCCCATTTCCCTATTTTTTTTCACTCCTACCTCAGCTCCCCTCATATTTTTATTTTTATTCCCCTCCCCCTTCTGCCTCCACGATGAGAGCTCGGCAGAGCTAAAACTGAGTGAGATACAAGCTGGCCCTTCCCAAAGGGAAGCTGCCAGACGACTGAACCTCGTGGAGGGAGGAACAAAGATACCTAAGACGTATGACCTGCCGATGGGGCAGCTCCGCTCCTCCTAGACTGGGCCGGGGAAAAAGGCACTGGGCCTCAGTTACTCGTTAGCCCAGCCTTGTCTTCAATCTGACAAGCCGTTTTTATGGGAGGGAGACCTACAGGACCTAGCCGTGCCATTCGCTGTCTGCTCCTCAGCCAGTACCTTGTCATTTGCATCTTCCAAAACCTTCGCGAGGTGTCGGGTGGGGTGCGAGTATGAAACTAAAAAGAATTGGACATCCACATCGATCCAAGCAATCGTTTTCTTGCCCAAGCTCGGTATAGTGGAGGGCTGTGTAATGCAGGGCCCTCAGAGTAGGAAGCAGAATCCGCCGAATCTGCTGATAATTTTTAATATAAAACTTGCCGTCTATGGGACTGGGAGTGGGGGAGGGATTCACAATTCCCCAACCCCAAATGTCCGAGCCAACGCTTTAGCGATTCTGGCCGACGTTCTCTGCCTCCGGAAAAATAGGAAGAGTTCACGGGAGCCTTGGTCCTGGAAGGAGGGGTTAAGAAAGGGGAGAACCTCTTGGGGTTTGAGGTAAGGGCTTCGATTTTAGAACCCCGGCCCCCAGTAATGTCTTTCTCTGGGGCTAAGGTTGAGGCGCGGGTGTGGACGAGGAGCATTATTATACAGGAAATGAATAATGGGAATGAATAGTGGGAGGAAAGGGAGCGGAGAGTAGGGCAAGACCACCCGCCCCCCCTCCATTCTTCGTCCCCTAAGGAAGTCTAACAGGGGATTTCGACTTCCCCTTCCTTCACTTTGCCCAGTCTTTCAGACATGGACTCTTATGCAACTGAAAAGACGGGGATGATATTAAGAGATGCTGCGCTCCCACACACACGCCCCGCTTTGTGTGCTTGTGTTAGAGGGGTGGATTATCCGAAGGGCGGGAAGGTCTAGGCCGAAGGGGAGGGGGAGTGGCCCTGTGCCCTTACTGACCCTTGATGTGGTTCAGAGTGCCCAGAAGCCATAGTATGTGAAATGAGCCAGTTTTTCCGGAGCTGGCGTCAACCGTCCACCCCTGAGTCCTATTTCTGTCTGGAGAGGCCCAGGCAGGCCTTGGCTTGGGTACCAGCATTTAGGAGTATTATCAGAGCTTTAACATTTGGGGGTGACGGAAAGACAAACTTCTGTTGGGGCCGAAGTGGTGGCTAAAGTCTTGGCTTCTTTTCTGTTTCAGAAAGTGGCTTATAACCTCTCTTCATTGCCCTCCCCATAGGCTTGCTTTAGATTTTAACTTAGGAATCCGAAACAGAGGGGAAAAGAAACACAACAGAGCTGAGCCTTGGAGTTAGAGATTACATTTAGAACCCTAGAGAGAGGACAGGGGCCAGTAGCCATTCCAAAGTCGGAGGCCAGGCTCCCTAGCCTGCTAGCCTTCAACCAGTTTAGCTCCAGAGAACTTCCCATACCCTCCAGATTTCCCGACTAGGTCTCTCCCCTCTCTTTATTAAATCCAAATTCCTCATAGCCCTCTTTCTCCAGGGCTTGCCATTAAAAACAGATGTTAGAAGCTCAGTCAGAGACCAAAGGATTGGGGGGGGGGCGGGGCAGGCGTCCCTTTTCACTGTTGTCTGGGTGCTCCCAAAACCTGCAGATCTTGATTTCCTTAGATTGGGAGTATGTGTTGTAGGGATGGGGATGGAGTGATGTTTTGGCAGAGTCAACAGGCGTTCAGTTCTGTTGGTGGTGAATAGGGTGGGGGGGGGGGGGGAGACTGTGATAGTAGAGGAAAGGTTATCTGAATAAAAATTCATCTTTCCCTAATTCCCTCTTTTTGTCCAGTCCTGTCAAGATCTTACATCAAATACCGTGAATCCAAATGTAAATTGTAGGATTTACAAAAATACAGGGAGGTTGGAGAACCATTTTGCAACCAACCGTTTTTGATTTGGAGGTGAGGAGTGGGTTTTTTGGGGAGTGGAAGAAGGTAATGAGAGACATCTCCAACCCCTATGTAAAGCCCACTTCCCACCCCTCAACTCAGTTCTGCACTCCCTGGTCCTGAACGCTGCAGGGGAGAGGGGCGGAGAAAGGAAAAGAGGGAGTGGTGACGTCAGACTGAATGAAGCCAATCCGAGGCCAACCTCGGGAGGGAGTGTGAAAGGATGAATGAAAAGTCGCGAGCCCAGAGCGCGCCGGGCACAGAAGCTGCAAGCAGAGAGATGAGGCGAAGGGATTGGGGGACTGCAAAGGGTTGGGAACCAACGCTCCCCTTGCTGAGTCTCATACACCTCTCCTAGGCTTCAGACACCCCTCTGCGACCCCTGAGCCTCCGAATTACGTGCATGTTGTTGGGGGTGGGGCGTAGAGAAGGAGGGTTGGAGAGCCGGACGCTGCAAAAGAAAGCCATCCACAGGAGAGGGAGCACGGAGTAAGTGGTCTTTCCGGGAGCAGGGTGGACTCAGGGGACACACTTGGGGAGGGAACCTGAGGTGGGGAACCTGTCTGGCCCCGAAAGCCCTCTGACCCAGGAGACTATCAATCCTATTCAACTCCTCTTTATTTAAGTCCTTGTGTCCCGCAACCGTCCACACGTGACTTTAGTAAGGGATTGCAGTTATATAGATGAAACCCTCTGACTTTCCGCTTCTCTTGCTCCCCTGGAAGCGAGATCCTTATTCCTCACGATTTCTGCAGCTGCCTCTCACTTCTCAGTTTAGTGACGGATCTTTTCGGCCTTCCGCCCATTTCTGTCTTCCCCGACCTCCTCTCTATCTCCATTATCTCCATCATCTCGGTTCTGATAATTACTATTTCCTTATCTTCATCTCCATTTCCCGTCCACTCTTTCTTTCGCACCGTATCCCTATTCCTGCTCCCGCCATTCAAATCAACAAACATTTATTACAGACTTACTATATGCAAGGCTTATAGTAGATAACACCCTCATCTTCGTCCCCGCTATCCTTATTCCCATCTCCACCCCTATCATTCCCAACCCCAGGATCTCCAGTTTCGACCCTTTCCCCCACCATCGCAGCCCTCCTCATCTCCATACCCATTTCTATTCCCGACTCTGACCTCTTGGGCCTGCCTGTGCCTCGCTGACATTCAGATTCTCCCTCTGATTCTTCTGCATGTGTGAGGAGCGGGAGTAAGCAATCCCTGGTGTTTTATTCTCTCCCCCAGGCTTCGCTGCTCCTCGGCTTTAAGGTTCAACTCAGAATCGGAATTCCCGCCTCATGGGGCCAATGGTACAATACTGGGTCTTCAATAGGTCTGAGATCTTGGTCTCTACTCCTGACCGAGGCAAAGGTGCAGGTTTCCAGGGCCACCCCTTTTTTTTCAGGGGAGAAGGAAAGGAAGGAGCCGGCACAGTGGGGACTTCTCCGTCGTGTGAGTCCTTCATTCAGTCTGCCTGATAAATCGAATCCAGGTCAGCACTCGTGAGCTCCCCGCTTCTTCAAGCCAGGTTCATTCCTGGCTCGGGACTGAGATAGAAACACAGGCTCAGGAGCTGAAAAGGCCCTTTGAGATCCCCTAGTTCAAACCATTATTTTTACAGAAGGGGAAACTGGGATTGGGGATGAGAGTGGACGGAGGGCTGCGAGATGGACCAGAGCTGAGTAGGGCTTTGTCATGTCTCTTGTTCCCCTATCTTTTTTTTTTTCTCTCTTCCTATTTCCCCCCCTCCCTCCTCCCACCTACCCACCCAGAGCCGGGAACCATCAGAACCGGGAGAATGCCCGGAAGTAGTGGTGGCGGTGGAGCCCAGGGGTCTGCTTGGAGGTGGCGGTGGCGTTGACAGCGGCTGCAGCCGGGAGGCGGGGTTGGTTGTTATCTTTGGTTATCTAGCTGTATGAGTGGTGTCGAGTCTTCATAAAGCTAGATAACCGAAAGTAAAAATAACCCCATACACTGCGGAACACGAACCCGAAGGAAGGAGGGCCGGAGCTAGGCGCCCCCTGGGTTGATGCTGCGGGGAGGGAGGGGACGAAGGGGAGGAAAAGCGAAGGAAGAGCCAAGAGACGAAAAAGGAAAATCAGAAGGAAAAGAAGAGGAGGAAAAGACGTTTTGCATCTAGTGGGACTTCCGAGATGGCAGCCACCTAGTCCCCCCCAATCTCCAAGGTAGGAGTCACCCCCTCCCCTTGTCGCTCCTGTCTCTACAGTCTTCCAGAATTTTGGCTATCTCTGCATCTTGTGAAAGAATCGTTCTGGTCCTCCATTCTTCCTTTAGTTTGTCCCATTCGACCCTGCTGCTATTGCAGCAAGCTCTTTTCACACTAAGAAGATGAGACAATATCCTCACTGATGTATTGAAAAGAGCCCTGGCCTGGGAGTCAGGAGTCTAGGTTTTTAGCTATGGCTCTACAGATAGCTGTGTGGGCTCAGTCAAATTATTTCCCTATTCTGGGCCTCAATGTCCTCATCTGTAAAAGAAAAGCACTAGAACAGAGATTCTGTTTCTCTTCCTGCTTTAGCAATCTAAAAGTATTTATTCTAAGATTTTTTCCAGCTCTGATAGTCTAAATCTCCCTTTTATAATCCCAAAGAGATCCCACTAAGGGTTTGCTTTATTCAAATAGCAATTCTCAGGGTCAAACCCTTTCTACCTCCAGGCTGCTATTCCCTAGCTCTAGTTGCTGTGCCCAAAGTGGCAGGCTTCCCAGAACTGGGGCTCCAAATGATGTCCCCCTAATTCCAAACAACTCTGGCTCCTGCAAAGATAGAAATGGGAACCCAGTGAGGTTGGGATGAACTTCAATAACCCTATTAAAGGGAGGGAGAGCAGGTTTTGCTTTGTTCCCTAGCTAGGTAGACAGCATCCACTCTTTTGCAAAGTGGATTCAAAAAGGGAGAATGATTGGTGGATGATTAATTGAGGGAGGGTCATTGAAGATCTGAAGTTTTTTTCCTCTCAGTCTTCCAGCAAGGTGGATGAAGGGTCAAAAGAAGCTTTATAGGTTTGTGGGGGCTGGAAAGCATCTTAGAAATCATCTAATCCAGTCTTCTAATTTTACAAATAAGGAAACTGAGGTCTAGAGAGATGAAGTGTCTTGCCCAAGGTCAAAAAGCTAGTTAGTGGCAGGGCTAGGTCAAACCCAAGACTTCTGATTTCAAGTTTAATGTTCTTTCTATTATATCACATTTCCTTTTGTTTTGTGGTGGCTCCTGGAGGGAGGTCTATGGGAGAATGGGAACTGTACTCCTCCATCTCAGATCCCCTGCCTTTTCCCAGGTCAATATCTCAAAAATGCTGTCCATCCAGATTGTGATCTGAAATCTGCCATAGAAACACCAGGAGTTTGTGGACCAAACTGACTGACCTAAAGTCCACCCTACCCTTCCTTCTTTGAAGTCACATCCAGATAAAATCAAGTGGATACAGGGGCAGAAGAAAGGCTTAAAGATAAATATGAATTCATTAACCTAAGTGGTTATCTATACTTCCAGAATTTAGAGGAATTAACCAGGTTCCCAGGTAGCCAGATTCTGTGGCTCACTTGGAACC
This sequence comes from Bettongia penicillata ogilbyi, assembly GCA_023548195.1. NCBI lineage: Eukaryota > Metazoa > Chordata > Mammalia > Diprotodontia > Potoroidae > Bettongia > Bettongia penicillata. The sequence goes on along the minus strand of JAJHZJ010000850.1, from coordinate 2,726,975 downwards.
GCAGGGCACAGATTTATTTCATAACCAACTGATTTTCTATTATAGAAAGAAGTGTAAAAAATAAATTTGTGGTAGGGGCCCCAGGAAATGTGAATCATTGAATCACAAAAGGTGCCTTGCCTTCCTGATATTCTGTACTTTTCTGTTCATTTGGGAAGTCCTTCCTGATATCTAATTTCTATTTTGCCACTTGCAACCCAGTTCTTTCTTTTTCCATTAGATAGTGTTCAGCATGGTCTCCATTCATCTCATAACATTTATTCCTCTGTTCTAGGGTCTCCTTTTTTGGAAAATCTTTAATGTTATCTAAACTTCATCCTGCTGCAGTCAATTCAGATTTCTTGAAGGACAGGAACATGGAACAGAGTTTGGAAGGAGGGAAGGATTAAAGCAAGAGAAGATGTGAAAGGCTAGAGAAAGTTACCACACTGGAGATAAGGCAAGGGGAAGTCATTGGCAATAAATGGAAACTAGGGTTACAGACTAGAGATGTGGGAGTGAAAGAGAGGTGACTAGAGCAATTGCAAGTCTGGACATCAGGAGGGTAAAGGATGCCAGAAACAGCGATGGTTAAGTGAAGGCTTTTGTCAAAGGGGCATCAAGAAAGAAGGGTTATTTTTTCATTTGAGATCTTTTGACCTTGTTATATGTCTGGCTATAAATGTATTTTTGAAATCTGCTCAGACTCAGGTCAGCACTAGTAAATTTTTAGTGCTATGATAGATAGCATCATAGGATTGTAGCTTTAAATCTGGAAGATAGATAAATAGAGATGTCTATTTTCTCAAGGTTGGCCATGAAGTGAAGCATTTTTCAGTCACAGAAGTTCCCAAAGACTGTAAGATCATGATTTAGAGCTACTAAGTGATCTCAGAGACTATCTATATCAACCTCTCATTTTACAGATGAGGAAACTGAGGAACAAAGAGATAAAGTGACTCACCATCTACTAAGGTTTAAAAGGCACAACCCTGAATTGATAGAGAATCATTTCCTCATGGATAAAATCACAGATACTTAAGTAATGAAGTTTATAGGACCCAGACTGTTGTTGTGAATGCTTTGTTCCCTTGTTAGGTTATATATTCTCTCATCATCCCTGGGCAGGTCCTGTTCCCATGAAGACAACAAAAGTCTGGGACTGTGAAGGCTCTGAGGCACTGGGAAAAGGAATAGTGCAGGAGTGGGGAATCTGCAGCTTTGAGGCCACATGTGACCTTCTAGGTCCTCAAGTACAGCCTTTTGACTAAGTCCAAGTTTTATAGAACAAATCCTTTTATTAAGGGGATTTGTTCTGTGAAGTTTGAATTCAGTTAAAGGGCTGCACTTGAGGATCTAGAGGGCCACATGTGACCTCGAGACTGTAGGTTCCCCATCCCTGTAGTAGGTGGAGGTCTAAGAATTCACCCCCCAGGCTCAAACAAACACCTATTGAGTTTCATCTTAGAAAGGCAGAATAGAAGAATTGAGGGAGTAGGGTATATGTTCATCTCTCTCTTTTATATATCTGTCTATAGGGGAGGAGGTGGATATGACCCTGAATATAAGGGTCTAGGCAATTGTTATTGCATATTGACTGTATGAGTATGATTTTAGTAGGAAACTGTGTGGTGTGAGATGGAATGAGAGTGACTGTGGGCTGTATATGATGTGAGACAATTATAATCGTTCACTTTTATGTAGCACTTCAAGGTTTATGAAACATTCTTCTCACAACACTGTGAGGTAACACAAGCAGTCTTATTATCCCAATTTTACAGATGCTAGAGCTGAAATACAGAGAGGTCAAGAGATGAAGACCCTTGCCCTAAATCATATAACTAGTAACTGTTAGAGTAAAGTCTTGGGCCATCATCTTTTTTTAAGTTATTTTTTTTAATCAACAAAAATCCACCTCTCACATCCTCACCATTGAAAAAGAAAAAACAAAACCCCTGTAATAAATATGCATAATCAAGCAAAGCAAATTGCCCAATTTAACTGGATTCTTCTGACCTCACATTCAGTGATCTTTCCATTTCAATTTGGGACTGTTCATTGCATAATATGTATAGTGATACTATTTATGTGACAGTATAGTATGTAACTATGTGACTACTTTATGATGTACTACTATCAAGAGGCATTATAGCATAATGGAAGGAATACTGTACCTGAAAAGAAATCTGGTATTTGGCACTTAACTAGCTATATGACCACGGGAAATAATTGAGTCTCAGTTTCTTTATCCATAAAATGGGGTTTGTAATAATACCAATACTACTTACCTCATAGGGTTATTTTAAGAAAACTGCTTTGAATTGGTCTAAATTATTTAAATCATGCTAGAAATGTGAGTTGCTATTATTATACTCTGTGTGTGTGACTCCATCCCTCCCAGGGATTTATTGTTTCGCATAAGGTTCAGATTATACTAAACCATTTGAGTTGGAGCCAGAGGCCCTTATGGGAAATTTTCCATGGGACTGAGGATCAAGGCAATGTGTAGAGCCAGGTATCCCCCAGACACCTCCTCCCTCAGCCCAGCCTGATGACAGAAGCACCATGGAAAGGTGCTTCTTTTCTAATTACCTCACACCCTTTCAAATCAGAAAGTTCTTCATGCAATTGAATCTCAGTTCCTCTTACTACACTTTTTTCTCTCCTGTCCTTCAGGCTTAACAATGACTGACTAGCTATTATCCAATCTAACCCCAAATACTAGTCCATACTCATCCTTTCAGATTTTCCAATCTCCTATCAAATTCTGACCAGTTCTGGGCTCCCAGGGTAGGATGCTCATAGACCCTGAAGACCATATCCTCTACTTAAAACAGACTTGCCTGGCAGCCTCAAGCAAGTATAGGCAGGTATTTTTCAAAAGAAAGGTCTTATATTATTTGATATTGAACTATATTCCTGGGTATGAGGTAAAATAAGCATTAAAAAATTCAGGGGTTGGCACCTTCTCTTTGAGGACAAAAAAAAATGAGCTTCTAAGATTTGTTAATGGTATTAAACACAATTTCTGCATTACCTACAATATTTCTACTTTATCTTCTTTGAGAAGTTTTCTCTATCTCAGTTACCTGAATTTCTTATCTAAAATCACCACCTTTTATGGTTGACTCCATCACAGATTAATTGGTGGCTGGAAGGAAAAATTTTTATGTGTTCTCCCCACACTCAGACTTACATACCAGGAAAGGCTTTTGAAACCAATACAGAGAGGGAGATAAGACATACAGAGAGGGGATGACTGTGCCTTATCTGGAGAAAGTGAAAAAGAGGCTGCATTTTGAGTATAGAAGAGGGCAGAATGTAGATGATTGGACACAAAATGCCAGATATTAATCCCTTTGTCTTGGGAAAATCACATCACCTCCCTGGTGCCAGTCTAAAGATCTCAAAGCACTTAGTAGCATAAACATACTTCATTGTTCCTTACCAGCTCTGAGAGTTCAGTGGAGTGTTCTTTAAAACTCAAGAATGGAACAGTAGAGGATAGAGAAGACTAGCATCCTCAGCTGAAAGCGATTAGTCCTTGGGGAGGAGAAAGGAACCTGGAGAAAATAATATATTTTAGCTAAGAGAAAGGAATTGGGGATGCTTGGGATTTGCCATTACTTTCTGCTGTTAACAGCCACTCTCCCCATTTGCATAGAGTTTCAATTTGTATATAGAAAAACGCAGTATGTAAATTAGGAAAGAAAGTAATGAGTGGTTAAATCTCAGGCAGATTTAGGCTACATGTGAGGAAAAGCTTCCTAACAATCAGCCCTGCCTAAAAAGCAAATGACCTACCCGAGGAGAAAGTGGGATCCCCAGCACTGGAGATCCCCCAACAGAGACAGTAAGTATTATCAGCAATCATGGTGTTGCAGAGAATACCCTTGGTCAGGTAGGGTTTAGGCTGGATAACCTTTAAAGCTATTTCCAATTCTGAAATTCTGTGAAATATGATATGCGTGAATGAAAATTCCAAATTTTTGCTTTTGAGTCACTGCATTTTTTTAGAAATATAGTTCTTTATGTGGGAGAACCCAATTTTATGGTGAGTTTAATAAAAGAAACAATTAGAGACCTAACCATAAACAATTGGACTATTCTCCATCATTGAATTCCTTGAGACGTTATCTTAGCTCTACCCTTGCCTAACTATTCCCACCTCTGGATGAGACTCATAGAATCTGAGTGACAGAGCTAAAAGGTGATCTTGAAGATTGTCTCGTGCATCTAGGTCATTTTAGAAAAGAAATAACCAGGATCCAGAATGTTAATTTGCTCCAAGTCACATTGCTAGTGTGAGATATTAGATTCAAACCCTCCTCTTTTGATTCAAAGTCCAGATTCTTGTTGTTGAAACTCTATCTGCACCTCTCTCTGTCAAAGCATCCTTCCTGAAGTCTGTCTTGGAGCCCTTCCATTTTGCTTTCTCTTGTTACTAGGCTCTGAGCAGCAGAACTCTGGGTATTCATGTTTCCATCTCCATCTCCATTACCATGGGGATGAATTGTACTTCTTTACCCTTTGCTGCATTCCAATACTTGATGATTCCAAAGGTAGGAGAATAGGTAGAATTACTAACTAGCTGTATGACCTTAGGTAAGTCACTTCCCCTCTTGAATTCATTCTCATCTATCTGTAAAATGAAAGAATTGGATTAGATGATCCTATAAGGCTCCCTTTCATACCTAATGTTTTATGACACTAACTTTTGACAAGTCTACTTCCTGCCAAAGCTAACCACCCCAAGGGATGAATGAATCCAAGTTGGATGAGTGCTTTGAGATTGTTGGCTGAAAGGAGATAATCCTTTAAAAATTATCATCCTTAGTGCTTTGAGATTAATGGAACAGGGGAAAGCTATGTGAGAAGAGAGTGTGAAGGAAGAGAGGGGGCCCCCTACTCCACTCTCTCTCCTAGGTCTCAGAATGGCTCCCTCCTCTTCTCCCCAGTCCTAATCCCACTATTAAGGCGGCTTTGGGTTTGTTATGACAGCAGCTGAAGGCGGCTGAATCGATGTGTTTGCTGTGTTTGCTAATTGGGCTGAAGGACTCCAGTCTGGACACTCTGAAAGGGATCATTGTCACTACTGTATTTACCTTCCTTTGGGAACCTCTAGGGGTGAACACTGTTGCTGAGCCCCAGCAGGGTCATTGCACCCATTCCTTTGCCTTCCTGCTAGGGACTTACATGGGAAGTAATGGATGGAGCAAGTTCTCACAACCTATTGGTTATAACCCATAGAGAATGCAGTCCTTCACCTTGGATGCTTCACTAGTCTGGATCAGGCTATCTGAACAGATCTTGCTTAGGGAGAAGTTTAGAAGTGAGGGAGAGACAGAGCTTGGGTGCCTCAGTTTTTATTTTCTCATTTTTTCATTATATACTTTCATTTTATGCCTCCCCCCGCTTTTAGACTGATATAGGATTACAAACCTGTAGTTATCCTATATCCATTCTCATATTTTCTTGGCTTCAAATATTCATTTGATTAACAGATTACTTTGCTTAGGGCACTCTTCAATATCTACCCTCCCTTCCAAAACCTGGTCCATATTATCCCGCAATTCCTCCAGAAAGGATTCATACCCCCAGTTACCCTAGTACTTGATGGCTCTAGTTCCATCAGGGTGAATTTCCTCTGTTCTTTTTTCCCTTTCTCTCTGTTTATGTCCATTATTCGGTTTTGTTGTCATAAAATTTAGAACTTAGAAATCTGCTTTCTGGAAGTAGTGGTAGTAATTATATGCCCTGTTTCCCTCACCAGACTGAGGAGGGCAAGTACTGTGTTTTCCTCATCAAACTTGGAGCTTCCCAAAGGAAGAAGCTGTCTTCCTGATCAATCAAGAATGAAGCTCTACAAATAGGGAGTAAGCAGGGATCTGTGGTCAAATTGGAATGGGGATTATTTATATTGGGAGAGGAATCTTGTGGACCTGTCTCCCTACTAACTAGGTCAATGTTGGAGAGAAAACTTGGAGAATTGTTTGTGTCCTTTCCCTTAGCCCTTGCCTATTACAAATGCCTTTGTTCTTTCCCTCCCTCTAGCTTCCTATTTGATTTGGCCTTGGCATTCCTTTTCCTTCTCTTCGTTCTGCAGTACAAACTCTGGATCAAGATTCAGCACTTTGGACAGCACTAGGGTGGTGAGTCCACGAACTGTGGAGTTGATGGGGAGAAAAACTAGGGTGGGAGCATGTCTCTATTTAATCAAAGGTCAAAACGTTAAATTTCTAAATCTGAGAAAAACATTTTATAGCCAATGCTGGTTTCTCTTGGAAATTTTAGCCTTGGAAGGGATTTTAAAGATCTAAGTCCTTGAGAAGAGACTACAAATTGGATATTTATCTCCCCTTTTAGGGTAGAAGAGGGAGGCTTCTTGCTCTAGTACTTAGATGTTCAACTTGGTCTCTCAAATAAGGTCATTTTGGGGATTTTGTGATTCTACAATTCTGTGCAAATAAGGTTTAGGGTGTGTTGTCATTCTTAGTGCTAGAGAACCAGGTCCAATGTAAGGGAAATGTACCAAGTAGGACTTAGAATGAAAAAAAAAAATAGTTAATGTGGTTATATTAGGGAAACTTTTCTTCTGGGAGTGTGAGACCCCGGGGATCATAGATTTTTTAGGGCCACAAATGACTTTAGATATCATTCAGTCCACTCCCTTGTTCTAGAGACAAGATAACTGATACCTAGAGAATGGACATTATTTGCCAGAAGTCACATAATATATTAGTATTATATCCACTACTAGAACGCAGGACTCTTAACATAATACAGAGATTTTCCTCTGCCCTACACTGTAGATGCCTTTAGGGTGATCTCCTTCCTTGGGAACCAATCAATTCAGTAGTTCCCTCTGGCACTGGGATGTAGGAAGACAGTCTTGTCCCAGACAAGAAGATCTTTCAAAGGGCACACACACACACACACCCCTCTTTTCAAAGGGGACTCTGTGTGTGTGTCTGTATGTGTGTGTGAGAGAGAGAAAGAGAGAGAGAGAGGGAGGGAGAGAGAGAGAGAATATTTTAATTTAATTCACAAATATGTCTTAAGTGTAGCTAGTCAAGGAGTAAGGGACTGAGTATGCAAAGATGGATATGACATAGACTGTGCTCCCACAGAGCTTACAATTTCATTATCTAGAACTGTTTTCTTTTTCCATGAAGTAGAAAATCAGAGTTTGGTGATGGAGATGAAACTTTATAAGAGTGGAGAACAGAGCAGGGGAACTGCAGAACGTCTTTCCCATGGAGGATCTAAGAGTTTCCTCCTCCTAAGAAGAATAATATTGTGACATGGCAGAGCTTGGAGGCAGGGGGACTGCCAGGGAGGTTCCAAAGGATTTTCTGATGAGCAAAGGATGCCAGGGTGGGGGTGGAGGGGGTCACCCAGGCTGGAATGGAGCCGAGGGGAGGCCTGTATGTGTGCCTGGGTCTGCCTGACCTCCCTCCTCCCTTCCACCTCAAGCCAAGAAACAAAGAACCATTCTCTCCAGGATTTGATGCAGCCGTCTCCGGCTGGCAGTGCCAGGTGGTGGGGTGGCATTCCCTCCTCCCCCGGAACTCCATGCCCATGTCCTCTGGGGGAATAAGGAGCTGGGCATTCCATGCCCTGTTGCCATGGCAGCCCTCCCATATACAAAGAGAGAAAACTCCCACCCCCCCTCACACACCATCTCATCCCATGGGCCTGAATGGAATCCTCCAATGGAAATCAAGAGCTTCTAGCTACCATATTTTCTGATACATGAGATATGATCATACATAAACTGCAATGTCCAATAAAATCAAGGGGTTGTATGTCTCCCTGACCATTTCCCTCTGTTCAGTCCCCTATTTACACAGATGCTTAACCTTAGAAGAAAGGATTTATGCCATTCCAAATCTCTTGTCTGTGTGAATGGTTCCCTATCCTCAGCACTTAGCCCCAAGTACAGACCCATGGGGCCTTCTTCATTGAGGACCTGAAGCCTAAACTTCATATTCCCCAGGCATGGTGGACACCTTATTTTAAAAAAAAAAAAGGGGGGGGGCTGTGGGAAAGGAGAAGAGGAGGCCATTTCTCCGCCCTCCATCTGCACCCACAGCCATCACTCATTAGGCATTCTGCCCCCTCCTTCCGCTCGTTAAGCCTGATTTGCATGTATTTGCATAATGAAGCTCATTTGCATTCCAGGAGGCTCATAGTGGGAGCCAGAAAAGGGGGGGGTTGTATCGAAGAGAAAAAAGGGGAGAGATTTTGTTTTATAAAAGCTGAGGGGGGAGCAGGCAGGGAGAACAACTCACACTACTGTCTTTCTTCCCTCCCTCCCTCTGATGGACACAAACACCAAATAGAGATGCCAAGGGACCGACTTTGTTCTCCCTTTTTGTTTTCCCTCCTGCAGCCCTGGCTTCACTGCTGCCTTCCCACCCTCATGGGTGCAGAGCTGGGGAAGAAATGGGCAGGAATAGAAGGCTAGAGGTCTTTGGGGAGGGCAAGGAGATAGGAGAGAAGACATAGGCAGAAGGCCACCATCTTAGACAGCTGGTGCCTGTAAAATGGCCGACTGTGAGTGGGTGTGGGTCTCCAAGGAGGCTTCTTTCTAAAGTCACTACCTAATGGATGCAGGTAGGACAATGAGAAGGACCTTCTGGAAGTCCTGGAAGTGAGGGAGTTTTTGACAATCCTTGTGATTGAAGAATTATAAAAACAGAAAATGAGGAGAAAAAGGAAAAAGGATCCAGGAGCAAGGGGGTAGGAGAGGGGCTAGGACTTAGAGAAGAAAGATTAAGGGGATTCTCCATCCCTGAAGCAAGAGATAGACAAACCTATTGTTTCACATGACATTTTGCTGCCAAGACCATTGAATGTCCACTCTCAGAAGAGTTAATGAGGTATTTGGGTCATTTAATACCATCACTTCATAACTAAGAGAACTGTGGACACCCTAGGGGCTAGCAGTTTGACTGTAACATTTACTCAGGGTATAGTTTTCAAAGTACTATCTTATACTGAGGAGAAAACCACAGAAGAGTACTAAGGGGAGTTTCCAGTCTGATAGGGAAATCAGGATATTTCTCTATTTTCCCCAGTTCCAGAACACAAAGACAAGGACAGTCTGTCTGGCCAGCCAGAGCCCGATATATCAGTGTTGCAGGTGTGGATGATTGAGGAAGGATTTGGAAGAATAGATCCAAGAAAAGACTTCTTGGGAGAGCATATGGAGTATCTTTAGGAAGATGGGGAGAAATGAAGCTGGAGAAGACAAATGGGGAGAAAGGAAGATAGGTGATCCAGACCATGTGAAGCTGGGACACAAGAATAGTAGAAGTGCGGTATGGGCAAGAGTGATCATGTGTCTTGTAGGTAAGAGCTTAATACACATGGAACTGAATTGAATTGACTTTGTCCAACAGGAGAGTAGCTGGTATTGGATGCCTATATTGTGGACTGAGGATGGGCTACGAAGGATAGTGATAGTTCTCCCAGGGTGTGGGAGAAGCAGGCGTGACTGCCAAAATTCTTCAATGAGTAGTCAGTCTACTCATTATTGCCTCCGTTTCCCCACAACTTCTGGTCCCCCCTGCAATCTCCTACCACTGTGCTGAACCTACTCTTTCTAAAGTCACTACTAACCTCCTGACTACCAAATATAGGTGCCTTTTCTCAGTCCTCTTCCTTAATTTGCAACTTTTAGTACTATTCAGCAGTTCCTTCTTTCTGAAAACTTTCAGTGATGTTGTATTATCATGAGATTCCTCCTACCTCTTTAAGTGATCCTCTGACTTCTTTGTGGCACTTCTCCCTTGCCAGCCCTTAAATGTCTCTATCCCTTGAAGCCTCTCTGCCCCTATTACTCTTCTCTTGTCTCTCTACACTCTCCTTTGGTAACCTTAGTAACCTCTATGGTTTTCAATAACCACCTCTACATTAATGACTTCCTCTCTAGGTCTGACCTCTGCTGAACACCAAACCTACATCTCCACCTGCTGTCTCCACAGAACTTCCAGCTCAATATGTTCATAACATAGCATATTATCCTTTCTTCCAAACCAGATTGACTTCCTAACTTCCCCTACCCTATCAATACCATAACTATCTCATGTGTTATCCAGGCTTGAAACCTCAATTAACTTGACTTCCTCTCTCTTCCTTGGACTCTAAGAAGACACTAAGCCCCTTGAAGAACTACCTCCTTTTACATCCCATTTCCTCTTTTCTTTTAAAAAATTATTGATGCATTTTGCCTTTATATCATGTTTAATTCCAAATATATCCATTTTCCCTCTCCCACCCAGAGAATCATCCCTGTAAAAAAGATTTTAAAAGGAAGAGGAGGGTAAACTTTCACATCAGCTCTGACCTTATGTGCAATATTCCACATCCATGCTCCTCTACATCCACAAGAAAAAAAAAAAGGAGCAGGTACATTTTCTCAACCCTTCTCTGGGGCCAACTTTCATCACTATAATTATATAACGTTCCATTTTGCTTTTCTTTTGTCTATTTCATTTACATTATTGTGGTCATTTGTATATTGTTTTCCTGGTTCTGCTGACTAAAACCTGCTTCAATTTATGTCTTCTCATTCTTCTTTGAGTTCTTCATATCCATCTTATGAAAAAGTGACATTATTACATTCATGGAACCATAATTTGTTTAGCTATGCTACAACAGATGAGCATCTACTTTGTTTCCAGTTCTTTTTGGTATCCATTCCTTCTTTTCTACCCTCACTTTCATCATGCTAACCTTCCTCATCACCTCTCCTTTCAACTATTATAATGATCTCCCTACTTGTCTCCTTGCCTATAGTCTCTCCCGCTACTATTCATCTCACAGAGTCCATCAGAATTATCTTCCCCCAGTGTCACCTTCATCAAGTCATTCTCCTGCTCAGGGATCCCAGATTTAAGTTCAAATTCCTTAAAGTGGCATTCTAGGTCCTCCATAGGCTGTCCCCAATCTTTATTTCCAACTTTCTTTCTTATGAAGCTTATAGTCCAGAAAGACTAGTCTACCCAATCCAATTCAGTTCAGCCAGCATTTATTAAGTATTTATAGATTACAAGTACCTGGCCTTAAATAACTTACATTCTATTGGGGAAATACATACACAAATAAGTAGATAGAGGATCATAAGATCAGAGAGAGAATGCTAACTACTGGTGAGAATCATCCCAACTTCCCACTTAACTCACCCAAAAGTCCTACCCCTTTTCCACATCTAGATGTTTGTTTATACAGTGCCCCCTACCTCATCCCACTTACCTAGTTGAGTCCCACCCTTCATTCAAATCTAAACTCAAGACCCACCTTAAGAAACAGATCTGAAATCAAGAGACCTGGGTTCAAATTCTGATTCTGATACTTATTCATTATGTGATCTTTGTCAAGTCATTTCATCTGAACCCTACCTATATAATGAAAGGACAGGATTAAATGACTTCTGACCTCCCTATCCAATCTCAATACGTGATTCTATGACTAAAAGATCTCTCAGGTCTGTTATGGTTCTATTGCTTCATGAAGCCTTTCCTGGTTCTTCTAACTGGAGAACATCCTCTGAGTTAGAGCATTTTTTCTGTCTCTCATTTGAAATTCACTCTAATGCTGTTTTTTACTATTATTGAACTTTTGGCAGCTATTTAGTGGTGTCACCTGACTAATCAATCACCTGTAAAGGCTTGGTCTCCAAAGGTCACCTCCAGCTTTAAGATTCTGATTCATTCAAAAACCGCCTACACTTATCATAAATGGGAGCTATTTGTTTGAGGTCCTATGATTGGCACTAATACAAGGATCAATAAGACAGCATTGGTTCTCAAGGACTTTATAGTCCAGTAGGGAAGACAAAAGGTGAACAAACAGCTATCATACATGGCAGGTTGTAACAAGGACCACAATGGAGGTAGAAACATAATGCTAAGGGATTTTAGAGGAAGGAAAAATCATATCAGGCTGAGTGGATCGGGGAAGGCTTTCTGGAGAGGGTGACATGGGAGCTGAGACTTGAAGAATGCTAGGATTTCACCAGGCAGAGATATAGGTAGAGGACTATTTGAGACATAGTCTATGGCTGAATAAAGGTTCAAAATCAGGAAAATACAAGGTATGTTCAATAAAAAAGGGTTTAGCTTCACCAAGAGGGAAACCTGTGTCTCTTCATAGTACCTAGCACTATGCTTACTTTTTTCATTAAATGAATAAAGAAAGGAAGGAAAGAGGGAGGGAACGGAGGAGAGGGAAGGACAGAGGGGAGGAAGGAAGGAAGGAAGGAAGGAAGGAAGGAAGGAAGGAAGGAAGGAAGGAAGGAAGGAAGGAAGGAAGGAAGGAAGGAAGGAAGGAGAGAGGAAAGGAGAGAGGGAAGGAAAGATGGAACTGATAGGTTCTCCTTACACACACACACACACACACACACACACACACACACACACCCCTCTCTCTCAACCCCTTTGTCTCCTACATTTGGGGTCCTTATGAGAGCTGACTGTTATCCACAAGAGACTAAGGCCACTCTGGGCTAAGGACAGGAATCAGTTTCTGACTCCAGTTGAATCTCCTTTTCCTTCAGGTAGGCAGAAGGTATGCAGGGAATAAGTGGATAGTTAAATATAGAAGGATAATTAGAGATGGAAGGTAGTTGGGTGGCTCAGTGGATAGAGTGCTGGGCCTGTAGTCAGGAAGACCTGATTTCAGATCCAGCTTTAGATACTTACTAGTTGTGTCAACCTGGGCAAGTTATTTAACCGTGCCTCAGTTTCCTCATCTGTAAAATGAGCTGAGAAAGAAAATTGCAAACTACTTTAGTATCCTTGCCAAGAAAACCCCAAATGGGGTTACAAAGAATCAGGCACAACTGAAACAACTGAACAACAACAAATTAGAAATGGATTAGAGATCATTTAGTCCAATACCTTTCTTTTTACAGCTAGAGAGACTGAGCACCAGAGAGGTTAACTGATTTGGGGTCATGCAAGTAATAAGTAGCAATGTTGAGAACTGAACCCAGGGCCCCTGGGAACCAGATCTTGTACTGAGAAAGTCCACTAACGCATAACAAACTGTGTACAAGAGTAAAGGAAACTGTATAGTACCATGGAGAGAACGAAAATTCAGGAAGCCTGCGTTTTTCTGCTAATGTTCTGTGTGGTTTTGAGCAGGTTGCCTAAGTATCAAATTCTTCTCCTATAAAATAAGAGAACTGAACTAAATAATCAGGTCCCTGTCATTTCTAAAAGAAAATTCTGTGTAGTTTATAAATATAAATATATAATATATATAATAATAATATATATATATATAAATATAGCACAAATGTAATATGTAAGTTCAAAGGGGACAGAGAGAAAAGGGGTCATGAGAGTGAGGAAAGGCTTCAGGCTTCCTAGAGTATGGCACATGGTTGGGAAGATGTAGAGGTTATCCAGGGAACAGCCTGTCTAATCACCCAAAGGGAGAAGATATGGTCAAGGGGTAGTTCTCTAAAAGGAGAGAGAGGAGAGTCTGTGACCTGTGGACACAGGACACTCACAAATCCCTAACAGTCCAAAAGTTGAAATCTCAGAGGAATATTTCTTAATAATGGTTCCCATTCCCATTCTTCCCTAGGCTTCCCTCCTTGTTCTCCTTCTGCACAAAGTCCTCTCTATGTGAGCTACTCTTTTGACTCTGTTAGATGAAAGCTTTGGCAAAATCTGTGAAGAGAGATGGAAGAAATGTCTACTCTGAGAAAGCATGGTAGAGTGGAAGGAGTCCTGGATTTGGAGTCAAGAAAGACCTGAGTTCAAATCTAGCCTCAAGCACTTACTAGCTGTGTGACCCTGGGGAGGTTACTTAATGCTGTTTGCCTCAGTTTCTTCATTTGTAAAATGAGCTAAAGAAGGAAATGGCAAACCACTCCAGTATTTCTGCCAAGAATACCTCAAATGGAGAGTCAGACACCACTGAAAAATGACTCAAAAAATAATTTGGCTTCAGTGTTCTCACTAATAAAACGAAAGGGTTAGACTTTGTGATTTCTGAAGTTTCTTCCAGATCTATGATATTGTGATCTCCTAGGATCTCTAAAGACTGTCATCCTGTGATTTATCTAATTCCAGCTGATAGAGATTCCTGGCGCCAACTCCATTGCCTTCCCATTTCTTTCTTTGTCTTTTGTGAACCCCTGACTTTAACCTTTAGTGGGCTTAGTGCTTTCCCTGCCCTAGAATTCTGCCACACACAGAATAGGAATGTTAGAGCTGCCAGGAATCTTAGAGCTCATCTGGATATAGAGGTAGCTTGTGGCTCTGTGAATAGAGTCATGACCCTGGAATCTGGAAGTCTTGAGTTCAAATTCAGTCTCTGATACTTACTGTGCAACCCTGGACAAGTCACTTAACTTCTGTCTGCCTCGGTTTGTACAATTGTAATGTGGATCATAACAGCACCTACCTTGCAGAGTTACAGTGAGGATCAAATGAGATAATGATTGTAAAGCACTTAGGATAATGCCTAGCACATAGTAGGTGCTCTATAAATGTTTATTCCCTTCTAATCTCATCTACAAATGAGGGAAACAGGGCTCAGAAAGGAAAGTGATCTGGTAAAGTTTGCGAAACCCCTCCTCCCATAGACCTCTGTGTCTGTGTCCTCCTGAGAGTGGGTTTCTTTCTTCCTTCATATCTAGTGCCCTGTACAAGGTACAAGTTACAAGGTACAAGGTAACACAGGTTTATACAAGCAAAGCTGGGACCAAATGTCCTTCCTGTAGGAAGGCCACGTGGAGCAAGACCACATGAGAGCCATGGTTTGGTGGAGAAGAGAAGGAAGGAGGACCTAGGTGGGAGTAGTGTGTAAAAAGGATCATGAGTAGAAAAACGTACAGTAAGTATGCAGACCAGAGAGCAGGAAGTCTTGACTAAGACAAGGAATCTGGAAAGGGAAAGTTACATTTGTTTGCCATTTGTTCCAAGTAGTGTCTGTGGACAGGACCCTATCCTGTGTGATGGAAAGAGATGGGACTCTAGAAGGAAAGGATGGAATCCCTACCCTCTGGGAATTCCTGGTGGCATGATTGAGACTCAGATGCTGTCCTCAGGGAGATTCTAGGCTGGCAGAAGGACAGGGTGGTAGGTAGGTTGGCTACAGCCATTTGGGAGGTTGTTAAGTATCTGAGCAACAGGATAAAATGGTGTTTGAGAATTCTGCTTCTAGCAGCTAGAGGGACAGTGACAGGATGAAGCTTCATGAAAACCAAGCAAGAGACAGGATTTCAGTTGTTCGTGCAAAGGAAATGAAGACATTATCCACCAGCTCTTTATTCCCTCTGGTCCTTCCTATTCTACTTCCACCTTTCCCTGCCCCACTCCCAGTCTTCCCCAGAGTTCATTATTCCAGCTCTTTTCATCTTTCCGTATATTAAGGGGAATAATGATTAGTAGTAGTGATGGTGGTGATGGTAGTGGTTGGGAAGTTGGCCGGGAATATTAGAATACAGCAGTCTTGTCTTTTTCCCAACCCTAGTCCCATCTGGGCAGATTTCTCCTTTTCTGCAAGTCCTTCATCTCTGCGCTCTCAGAGAAATCTAAAGCCTATTGGGGTAGGGAGAAGGTAGAGGAAGGGAAAGCAATGGAAGAAAGAAAACAGATTAAGCCTCCATCTTGAAGAGACCCAAGATGGCACTATCATATCTTGTAGGCCCAGGAGGCCATTTTGTGACTCTGAGGAGTTGAGTGTATGGCTCATTTAGGATTTGAACTGAATTCAAATCTATTCATATCCCTTCTGCACCCTGGGCCAAGGGAGTTGGATATGGATGGTCTTTTGTTTCTAAGCAGGAACCCCGTGTCATGTGGTTTCAAGAACCAGGATTGGGAGGAGGGAAGGGTTTGGCATCACACCATTTAGATAGCAATGGGGCATCTGAGCCTAGTGAGGGAGGGCTAGGCTAGGACTGGCATATGGAAGGAGAGATGTGGGCACAGGGGGCATGGGATTCACCCGGGCGGGGCTGCCATCTGCTTGGCTTTGTCCATCTGGGACCAGCTGGTTCCCCTGTGCCGCCCCCCACTCTCTTTAACCAACCAGTCCCCTTCTTGAACTGTTGCTATGGTGACTGGCCGCCATCTTGTACTTGGCTCTGTCTTTGCCTGGACCTTCCCATGGGGTTCCTGTAGGCTGGGAGACAAGACACCTGGGAATCCACCCTCTGTGCCATTTTTGTATAACAATAATATCAATATTATACAACATTTATACATATATGTGTGTGTAACATTTATATATTATAAATATTTAACAGCTGTCATCACTGCTACTTATTGTACTGTTTAGTAGTCAGTGAGCATATTACTATTAAATATACATGCATTCATATGTATACTCAGTTCTAATGAACTCAGGATCAACCATTATGTTTCAGAAACCTGAGGAGTCATTCCGTCCCCCTGGCTGCATCCATGCAGAATTTGCCTTCCATGAGTCAGGTGATTTTATGACATTACTCAGCGCCACAATAAGAATATAGCCCAAAGCCCTTCTATTGCACTGAATTCTTTGGATCTTGGTTTCACCAAGCAAGAGAAAGAAGTGGAGTAGATCCCATACCCCCGTCAATCCAACCTCCATCCTTAAAACTGACTTCCTCTGCTCTGTTATGGAAATCTGGAGCCTGGGCTTTAGGGCACATGGGTACTGACTCAAGTCTACTTCTCTCTGCCTCAGGTTCTCCTTAGGAGCTATTGGCACCATTTAAAGATCTTGAAAGTAAAGACTCTAATCAGAGAACAGGACCATTCAGTGACTTTGTCTGGGCAAGGAAGTGGGGTCCTGAGGAAGCAGAAGATGACCACTTTCC
Source organism: Bettongia penicillata ogilbyi (assembly GCA_023548195.1). Taxonomy (NCBI): domain Eukaryota; kingdom Metazoa; phylum Chordata; class Mammalia; order Diprotodontia; family Potoroidae; genus Bettongia; species Bettongia penicillata. Next base: position 2,710,165 of record JAJHZJ010000850.1, on the reverse strand, counting down.
ATCTTAATAAATGGAGGGAAGACATCAGCAAGATTTCTCCATTTAACACAGAAAGTCTTTAAGAAAAGTCATCAGATCACAGTATATTGAAGTTGAACGATGCCTTTGAGATGATGTCATCTATAATTTGAGTTTCCTCTCAATTTACAGATGAGAAATCAGATGCTTAGGGAGAGAAAGGGATTTGTCCAAGATCACACAGCTAGAGAGTAACACAATCAGAATTCAAATCTCTTTCCTTTCTCTTGACTGCGCCTCTAGGATGCACTCTAGTCGGACACACGATAGGTGCCCCTCTAGTCTGGCAGGTAGGCCAAGTGAGGACTGCAAGCTCTCACAAGTTGTGCAGGTGGGATGAGTAATGTTCCCCCAGCCCTCTCAAAACCAGGACAGAATGAAAGCTGGGAGGAGGGATGAGAGAAAGAAACCTGCTCCTCAGCCCTCCCCTGCTGCCCAAGGACAAGGGGATAATTTATGATATCATTGTTCCTCTTTCCTCATATTCCTGACTCCCTTTCCCCTTCCCAGCCCCCTGCTACTGTATGGTTGCTAGGAGATCCACACTCTGTATGGCTGGGGGGGGGAGTGGTAACAAGCAGAAACAACTCCATCTGGACTTGTCGCTCCTCACCCCACACCAGCCAAGGAAGAAGGGATTGGAGAGGGGCCTCCACCTCACTGGGGACAGAGAGAGGCCAAGGGAGGGATTAAGGACTTGTAGGGTTTGTGCAAATGTCAAAACCCCCCGATTTATTTCCTGAGTTTCAAGAAGGGGAAACTGGGAAACCTGTGTTGAGGTCTGAAATTGTTTAATATACGACTCCTCTGATGCCTGGTTTCTCTGCAGTCCTGGTATTTGTTTTGGGTTCATGTTGGAGGGTTCTGGTCAAACTAAGGAAGGAATTCCCCTTTCCCCTCCATCACCATCACTCTCACCTTTGTCTTCACTTCTCCTTACTGTACTGACCTCCTGCAGAGGGAGGGACAAACTGGGAGCAGGGAAGGCTTAGATTGGAACACAGAATGAATGCTATGAATGGGGAGGAAAGGTTGGACAGAAGCAGTGTGATGGTGTAGAAAGAACATGGGACTTAAAATTCAAAGACATGGGTTTGAATACAGACAAAGCCATTTAGTATATGTAATTTGAAGAATCTTCTGAACCCCTCACTTTATAGAAGAGGAAATTGGGTACCTGAATGATCTTGGACAAATCACCTAACAATTCTGGACCCAAGTTTCTCCAAAGGTAAAACTCATATTTCTATAACACTTTAAGGTCATAAAGAATAGATAAACTAATCAATCCAATAACAAGTGTGCCACTCAACTGTTGTAGGCAAGGGAGATACAAAGACTACAGAATAATCATAATAAATAACATTTATATAGGTCTTATTATGTTCCAGGCACTGTGCTGAGGACTTTTTACAAGTATTATCTCATTTGATCATCACAACAATCCTGGGAGGTAGGTACTATTATTATCCCCATTTTACAATTGAGGAAACTGAGGCAAACATAGGTTAAGTCACTTGTCTAAGGATATATTGCAAATAAGCATCTCTAAGGCTGGATCCAAATTCAGTTCTTCCTAACTAGCTTTCTGCCTCAAAAATGAAACAGTCCCTGTCCTCAAGAAGATTACATTTTAATTAAGAGGAATAGGAATATAACATGTATATATGTATGTGTGTGTATATGTAAATACCTGCAACGTTAATTTTGGGATAGGGATAGGCACTAACTTCTAGGTGTGTCAAGAAAGGCTTTATGTAGGAGGTACCATTTGAACGGAGTCTTGAGGAAAGTCAGAGATTCTAAAAGGTAGAGAGGTTCTAGCTGTTAAATCCTACAGTTCTTATGAAACAAAGATTTCTGACTTTGTCAAGATGGACTAAGGAAGGGGTGAGGAACCTGAGGCCTCGAGGTCCTCAAGGGTGATTCAGTCACAGAGCTGCACTTGAGGATCTAGAGGAACATGTGTGACCTCGACCACAGCTGGTCTAAGGTTAGACAACAGAAAGGCTGAATCACCAGCAAGAGAAACCTTCGAATCCATAGTCGTAAAGAAAAAGATATGCCCCTTAAGGAGGCAATAATGTGGAATAAAGAGAGTCCTGGACCTGGATTCTGGGGCCCTGGAAACTTCCTAGCTATGTGACCTTGAGCAAATCACTTAAAATCTTATTACCTCATTTTCCTCCTCTACAAAATGGGTATGCCAATACGTGTACTACTAAATCTGCCTACCCTATTGGATATAGTCTTAAAGGGCTGTATACATATGAGCTGTCTTTATTATCATCACTGTGTTCCTGGCAGGAAAGCTTGGCTAACTGTCAAAATCCCCAGGCAGGTCCAGGACAGAAAGTGGGACAAAGGGCAGTAGTTGGAGCTGCTTAAATTCCCTAAAATCCCATCCAGTTACTGGCTCTTCCTGCTCCGTGTTTAAGCTAGCCTTGTTAGGGGAATTGTAAAAGAAAGAATTAAGCTTCTGCCGCCTCATTAGAGTTGTTTCCTTAGATCTAATCCCCTCATATGCTTGAGATCGAAGGTCACCATCCCCAAGGCATTCTTCATAACCTGGGAGACTCCTTCTACACAGGAGGGGTTCCCATCCAATCCACCCCTCACTGGGGTGGGGGAGACCATGGAGATTGTTCCCCACCACACCATCTCTCTAAAATCTCTTCCTTCACCGAAATTCAATGATTCTACCATCTTATGTCATTAGTCTTTTGCCTCTTTGCTTTGCACGGTGATTAGCATGTAGTTGGTGCTTAACCAATGTTTGCTGATCCATCGGTGGGTGGGTAAGGAGAAAGTGGGCCAGGGATCTCAGACATAGGAACTAGGTCCCTCCCAAATTGCCAGAGAGTCCTTGCTGTTTTCTGCCCTCCATCTCCCTTGCTGAATTCTCTTTTTGCAAATGGTGCTGTCTCTTTTCTCCCTTTCAGACCAAAAAGAGGATTTGAGGGGCAAGGGGTCGGCGGCATACATGGGGAGAAGCCTTACACCATTGGCCTCCACATCCCTTAAGCAGCCTTCCAGGATTGACTGGAGGACAGGTAACAAACAGCAGCCGCTCAACTCCAGAGAGAGACAAAGAGAAGAGACCTTCCTGTCACCCTCTCTGCCGACATCAGCCCTCCTCCAGGAAGTTTTTCAGGATTCCTAGAACACCAGCACTTGAATTGCCCTGTTCCTGTCTGGGATAGGAGTACTTGAACTTTACACATTACCCGTTTCTGTGTATTTTTACTAGCCTGGGAGCCCCACGGGGGCAGGAACTGAGTCTGTATTGAATAAAAGCTCTTAGATCTTGATGAGTGATGAAGTTTATATTGGGATCAGAGTTGGGGTAAAGTTGAAGAAGGAGGTTTTATAGGCCAGAGACTCAGAGCTGGGGGTAAGGAGAGAAGAAAGGAGGAAGGAGAGGCTAAAAACCCTGTCTGGAGAAGAAAAGTCTTGGGGGAATAGGGAACATCCCTGGCTCTAAAGAGGAATGTGCAGGGGGTGTGTGCTGAGTTACTTTTCCATGAAGGTGCCAGTGGAAGGAGCTGATCCTACTGTAGAAGGCATGGATATTAGCCATTATAGGGACTTACTCATGACAGTGCGAGATGGTAGAAAAATTAACATCATCCTCCCTCCTTAGGTCCCTCATATCAAGGTTGCCAAGAAAATGCCTTCTCCTTTTCCAGGAGAATCCAAGCCTTGAGAATCCATAATGCACTAGACACTATTCACTGGGACCAAAATTATGGGAAAAGAGGCATGGATACATTACTTCCTGTTCAGAAGGTTATTGACACCAGCCTTGCCTAATTCATACAGGAGAAACTTTCCTAGGGTGAAAGATCCTACAGAGAGAGGGCAGTCCCACATGCACCAAGTCATCTTATCCTTCATGACCATCTTTCCTGCAATCTAACCAACATCTCTCCTGCTGAAGTATCAACGTGCTTCCCTCTCTCCTCCTACCTCCATGAAGTCAGAGGGCATTGTGTGACTGCAGCAAAACAGATGGGGGTTAGATCATAGGTCTGACTTACCAGCAATAGGGAAATGGGAGAAATCTCTCCTGGACACTTTGAAAGAGGGGGCAGGCACGAAAAGGAGGAACAAATTAAGAGAGAGGCATGGCAGAGAAAGAAGGGCTTCTGAAACCATACAAAGACCAGTGGAGTTCAAAGAAAACTGATCTGGCTACCAGAAGATCTGCCTCTCTCACCCTAAACAAACCGTTTTTCTCCTTTAGTCTGTTTCCTCCTCTATAAAATGGGGATAAAGATAGCATCTACTTTACAAGGCTCTTGTGAGGATCACATGAGATAATCTATGTGAAGGGTCTTTCAAACCTTAAAGGGCTATGTAAATATTAGCTATTATTTAAGCCCTCTGAGGGAGAATTTCCTTAAAATGAGGATAACACTTTCATTAACTACCTTAATAATACCTACCAGATATTCCAGTTGCTTTCCCCTCTCCCAGAAAAAGTCTCAGAAATCCTCCCATGCCAAGGAAAAGGTGGTTGGAGATCCTATAATAATGAGGAGGAGGAGGATTATAATGATGTTCAACTGCCTGAGTCCTTCTTCTTATCTAACCATAAAGAAGTGGGGGATGGTAATGGAAATGGAGGTGTACCAGATCACCAATTTCTACCTGAGAGAGAGGATCCTCAGCCATCCCATTCCTTCCCCCACTCTCTTTGGGGTGGGTTTGGAGACTGAATTTACAATACAATCCAGCTCTACAGCTCCAGATTTGTGCCTGGGATGTGTGGGGAGGGGTTGGGGTGGGGGTGGGGGTGGGTGGTAAGCAACAGGCACAAAGCCCCAGGGAACCAAGGAGTTTTGACTTTGGAGAGTCAGGCAGGGCCAGGGGGTGCTAATTAAGGAGGGAGGGCGGGCAGGCTGGGCAGTGTCTGGCCAGAGTGTAAATGTGCCGGAATCCTAACGCTGCAGGCTGGCCTGACCGTCTGTCATCAGCAGCACATACCCATTGTTCAGCCGAGCATCAATCTTCAGCCAGTGTGTGCTGTGTGGTAGGGGTCTAGTAGATAGAAGGAGCTTCAAATATTGGGAAGGGATCTCAGAGAACATCATATCTAATTCCCTCATCTTTTACAGAGGAGGAAACAGAGACTATCTGACTAAACCAGGTCTTCTAACAGGGGGTAGTGGAATGGGGTGAGTGCTCCATTTGGTACCAAAAAGAAAAACATCTAGGTTCAAATCCCAACTCTCTTATATGACCCTGGATAAATCATCGAATTTCTTGAGGTGTCATTCCAGTCCCAAATCCAGAATACCCAGGATGCAGCAGCTGTCACAAAGAGATGGGGGTGCTATTCTTAGAGGTGGTTAGGACCAATTAACATCCCCATCCCAGGCCCCACTGGTGTCCACTTTGCTATCCCCTGGACCCCACCTTCCACCTCATCTTACCTTCTCTCCAGGAGGCCTTTGGGAAGCTTTGCCGAGGAACTTGCTCCACTGTGAAGCTCAATTAAGAGGCCAGGGGAGATCTCAATTACTTTATCTGGCATCTGTTCTAAATCGTCAAAACTCCAAAAGGGAGTTGATAACACTCATCTGAGGGCCCTTTCCAGTACAACCTCCCTGCCCCACAAAATCTAGGGACCCTGAGAACAGGATGGGAAGGTAAAGGGAGACACACTCCACAAACAGGAATTTGTTTGACGACTATGAGGAGGAGAGAGTTGGGCCTAAAAATTATGAGAATGAGTTGTGTGAGAAGCGTGGCTCTTGGGTTGCTCCCTCCATTCCAACCCCTTCCCCCAATCACTAGTCCTAACTTTAATTCTGATGACTGGAGTACCAGTTCTTTAGGTGTCATTAGGGGAACTTACAAGGGTCAACGGGGCCTTGCCCCACCCCCTCTCATCCAGCTTCAATTCCAGAAGGGACAGGGGGAGAAGTCTGGGACATGTTGGAATGCAGATCCCAGATTCCCACCATGTGTATGCAAATTAGACCCGTCTGTATGCAAATTAGACCTGTCTGTATGCAAATTAGACAAAGGGGCATTCTCTTCTCAGGGTTACCATAGAGCTCACTGATCTAGGACCCCTTCTTCACCCCCACCCCCACCCCATTCTTTGGAGGACCAGGCAGGGAGGGGAGAGAGCTTTGAAGGGGCTCCCCTTCCAAAGAGGGCAGAAGGAGGGCCCCTGGTTCTGTAGCAGGAAGGATGGGAGTTAATTGTAGGAGGGACATCACAAGTTGATATACTGGCCCTAGAGGAATAAGGGAGATAGGAAAGGGAAAGGAAGGGTGAGAGCTATTGGAAGCTGGAAGTAGGGGGTGGGGAGTGGTAGATAACGGCAAAAGCTTCTCAGTGGTAGGTGTCAGGGTATAACTGAACCGAACTGGAAAGACCAAAGGGCCCCTGGAGGAGTATGTGGATGGGGGAGGAGAGAGAGATGCCATTAGCATATCATAGGTTCTGGATTTGGAAAGAATCTTAGAGATCACCCTAACTCTAGAGCTCGGGTCCAACCCCATTTTATAGATGAAGAAACTGAGTAAAATGACTTGGTTCAAGGCCACAGGGGCTCAAGGGAATAAGTGTCAGAGTCAGGATTCAAACTCAGGTTCTCTGACTCACAAGTCAGCACTTTCTCTGGACTGACAGTGACTTGTCCAAGGTGACACAGTGAATATATAGCAGCTCCAAGAACTCAAGTCTCCTGACTCCACATGCACTGTACCCTAAGTCAGAACTTCACAGGCTAGAAAAGAGGAATAATCTGCTATCTGAGAGTCGTGGGGGCTGGAGAGTGGAAGAGGAGGCTAGATACAAGCTTTCCATCCAGGTTCCTATGCTGTCCTGAGGGTGCCTGTGTGTGCTGGGATTGTAAGTGACTGGCTCAAGGTCATACAGTAAGCCTCAGGAGCATATTTTGAACCCAAGTCCTCTAATTACACAGCCAGGACACTTTCCACTATAGCATGTGGCCCATCCACCTGCTGAGTGACTGTGGTTAACCTCACTTAAATAAGCACTGCAGGGATGAACATGCAGTTCCCCATTCTTATCACTTGGGGATTTATTCTGTAACTGCAATATTAGAGCACTATACTGAGTGGAAGGAGAGTCGACTGGGTGGTATTTACCACCTCTGGGTTTGGAGGTAGAAAGCTTGTTGGAGTCCTCGATCTGTCATTTACTAGACATGTGACCTTGCCCAATCAGTTCTCTGTGGGACTTTTTCTTCATTGGTACCATGAGGAGATTGAATGAGATGTTTTTCCCTGATCCCTTCTAGCTTCAAGATTCAGAGATTCCTTAGATTCTGGGGGAGATATAAAGAAGAAGGAGACTAGTTCTTTACCTTCCAAGAAACAGGGATTAATCACAGGAGCAGGGAAACAAGGCAACCAAGTGATTCAGCCAGAGCTTTGACCACCAGTGTTTTGAATGTAGAGTGATTTGAATCAGCAGTCACAGAGTGTGGGACAGGATGATTGGGAAGCAGGTAATAGACAGTGCTGAACTTGGACAGAATTGTAGACTCTTGGGGCTTGAAGGAACCTGGAAACAGTCTGAGCTAGTGCAGGGCAACCGACATTATTGGGGGGATGGGCAGGAGAGGGCATGCTTCCTCTCTGCTTAGGGGAAAGGGAAGAAAGCAGTTTCCAGATCCTGGGCAGATCAGCCCCAAAATGAGGAGCAGGCAGGGATGGGTCTGTTGGAAATATGTTGTTTGTATAGACTAGGAATGGCCCTGACCAGAGGGATATCATAAGTCATCTCTGATATAGGGATGCTTCAGGCCAGGAGGAGGGCAGGTGTCTTTCTGCACCACGGTCAGGCAGTCAGGAGAGAATGTCACAGCTCCCTGTCCTGGGGTAGATAGCAGATTGGTAAACTGGATCACAAGCTGCCTCCCTCACAACTGAATCTGTCCCAGGATCCAGAATTCCTAGTCATGACTGACTCAGAAGCAAGAAAAGTAATTTGCCCAATTTTGTCCAGAAAGTAAGTGGGAAAACGCAAACTGGGGAGCTTACTGTGGTGTAATGCAGAGCAAAAGTCTAAAAATCAGGAGACCTGACTGCAGTCACATCTCAGCCATTTACTAGCTTCAAGACAAGTCACCCTAGGCCTCAGCTTCCCTATTTTAAAAATAAAAGTTGGATTAACAGACTACATCAGAGTTTCTTAATCAGGATTCCATGGCTCCCTTGGAGAACCAAGGATAGTTTTAAGGGGACCCTGAACTTGGCTGGGGGGAAAAATACATTTTTATTTTCACTAAGCTTTGGTTCTTTTGTAATCCTACTTATTTTATTCATTTAAAAACATTGCTCTGAGGAGTCCATAGATTTCACTCAATTGCCAAAGGGACTCATGATAAAAAGTTTAAAATCCCTGAATGAGATGACCTCTATAGTATGTTCTGGCAATCTGTGAATCTGAAAACCCACCTCTCCCGATTGTCAAGACTCGCCTTTACCCTATACTGCCTCTTGTGGGCAAGTCTGAGATTAGAAGGGACAAGGAAAGGGGTCAGTATTGTCAGCCTGCAGAAGAAAGGAGCTGAGAAATACAGTATTTCCTCCAGCCTTCAGAGCTTCTCTCCCCAAGAGCCACACAAAGTGACTAAGCCATCCTCGGGCTGGCATCGTCACTGTCCACAGCATAGGGGAGATGAGCTTTGATGGGGGGGGGGGCATAGACACATGGCTTTCAAGTCCTCCCCAGTGCCTCCACCCCCCCTACATCCGATCAGTCCCGGTGCCTTTGTGCCGAAGGGATTGTAGGCAAAAAGAGACCTTCTTGTTAGAGACTTGAAGGTGGGGGTAGGGAGGAGTGAGGAGCTCCATTCATAATGCCAGTGTCTCTTGTTTTGCCAGCTCCCCCCCAGCCCTCCTTCCTGAGCTGATGGCAGTGCCCCCCCTCCCCGTCTCCCCAGTTCCCTGCCGTTTCCTGGTGTCTCCTTGGCTCTGGCCTGTGAGAAGGGACCAAGGCTACTTGTGTGGGGAAGGTCTGAGGAGTGAAGGGACCCCCCCAACCCCACCCCAACCCGGGCCCCTTGCCTTTCACACTGTTGGCCCTGGAGCCGTGGGAACCTGTGTCGCCAGCTGGGCATCAGTGCCCAGCTCTGCCTACCTCCCCCCTCCCTGGCCAGCTTGCCGACCCCAGCAGGGAAGGAGGAGGAACAGGATAACCCAGAAACGAATGGAACCTCCCACAACTCTACCAAATCTTTCATCCTCTCCCCAAATACCCACTTCACTCTGGGGTTGGGTAAGAGAAATTCTTAGCGCTAGTTATGAATCTCCCAGACAAAATGAATAATTTGCAAGTCAATTAGAAATTGATTCTTCCTATTTTTCTTTGGTGGGGATCAACACACTGGGGTTTCCTTCTCAGACACCGGAGGGTTTTTGAGAAGCTCCGGGTCCCTATGTCTGCTTTCACCCTAGAAGCTTTCACAGATCTAAAACTAGAAGAGACCCAGGAAGCCATCTACTCTAACACCCTCATTTTATAGATGAGGAAACTAAAGGAGGCTGGGATTGTAAATGACTAGCTCAAGGTCATGCAGTAAACCTCGAGAGCACAATTTGAACCCAGGTTCTTTGATTATACAACCTTTCCACTATCCCAAGTGAACTATCCACATGCCTACCATCAGTCAAGTGACTGTGGTTGACCTCACTTTTCTAAGCAATGCAGGCCTGGACATGGGGTTTCCCATTCCCCTTCCAGTCATCACTTGGGGATTTGTTCAGTGACTACTGTGTTGGAACACTATGCTGGCCAGAGGTGGGGGAATTTAGATGCAGAGAGTACCATCCTTGCCCTGATGTTTCCATCAGTCCACCTGAGAAAAGAAGGAAAATATAGCTCAAACCCATCAAACTCTGTCCCTCACACATGTGCTCCAGCTGGAAAATTCTACTTAAAGGTTTCCCTAAATCCTGCCTGTGGTGGCCTGAACAGTCTTCTGACTAGATTAGATCACTTGTCCAACTCAGAGATTCTGGGGTTCCAGAAGCCAGTCCACCTTAACACAGTAGGGACTGGAGGAGGACATGGAGAGAGGATCACAAAGAAATTTAGACAGGGGTAAATTAACATGGAGCTGAAAGAGATCATCTCAAGTCCTTTCCATTTCAAAATCCTATGATTCTATAAGAGTATAGAACAGCCTTTGAGTATTAGAACCACTGTCCCATTCCAGATGGGATGTAGCAAAAGTGATTTCAGGTAGTCCTGTAGAGGAGAATAATATCCATATCAAGAGATCTCCCAACACCTAGCTAGAGACCATCCCTCAGAGAGGCAGGAGACAGGACCCAATGACTCAGCCCCTAGCCTAAGGGGCCTTTAGATTAGAAATGGGGATCCCAGCATGTAGGGGACCAGATTCTTAATTGGGGGAGGAGCTGAAGGGGGAAGGTTGGGAGGGGAATGAAGCCCCGGAGCCAGACCAGCCATCTGAGAAAGATTAAGGGATTATAATTAAAACACTTTGGAGGAACAGGGGCCTCTGAGCAGGTGGGTTGGGGTTGGCGTTAATGATCTAATTGCTGCCTTTAGCCAAGGACAGGGCTGTTGTTCTGGATAATGAGTAGGGGATATTTCTTGGGGGTTGGGGAAGCCTTTCAGGAGGAGGGGCTTTGAGAGCTGGGGGAAAGGAATCATCCTCCTTCACTTTGAACTGTTCTGTCTCTGACAGGGAGTCCTCCCCCATCAGCCCCTCCCCTTCCTAACCCTTTCCCCCCCACAAGAAGATGACAGCTTTTGTTACAGCAGGAAGGAATTAGGTTAGACTCTTGGATTAATTCCTGGTGAGTCATAGGGTCAGGCTGTAGGATTGTAAGACTTGGAGCTAAAAAGGACCTTTAAAAATCATCTAGGGTAATGTCCTCATTTTACAGATGAGAAAATTAAGACCTACCGTATTTTGAATTTATTTATTTATGACTTTTGTTTTTTATACTACAGGAATTTCTTCATATCCCCTCTTCCCTTGTGAAACACTTCCTTGTCCCTTGTCACAAAGAAAAGTCACATAAAACCACTGAGCAAAAATAAATCTGAGACACTATCTACCGTAGCATGTCTCACCTCTTAACCAAGAAAAAGAAATTAATACATTTAACTGCCTTTAAGTGACAATTTCATTTCCATTACTATCATTATTGTGACTCTTCTTCTGCTGTTTGTCTTTATTTTGCACCATTTCACTAAAGTCTCCATGCTTCTTTAAATTCCTTGTTATCAATTCTTATGACTCAGTAGTATTCCATTACATCCATATACCCATTTTGTGTCCATTTTTTTTTTTTTTTGCTATCACAAAAATTCCTGCTATAAATATTTTAGTATATGTGGGACTTTTTTTTTCAACTTTGGTTTCCTTGGGACATAAATCCAGTAGTGAGATGATTGGGTTAAAGGGTGCTTCTGTCACAGAATTCCCGAATGGTTGGAACAATTTACAGCACCACCAACAACGTGTCAGTGTTTGTCCTCACACAGACATTCTAACTCCAGCCGGTTCCTTCCTTTTTTTGCAAATCTTTTTTTAAATTTTAGACACATGCTAAAATTTAAATACATAATAAGAAAACATATTACAAAATTAAATATTAAACTTAAATATAAAATAAGAAAAGAAAAAACATATCATGTATACAGCAGAACATAGGAGAGGATTCAGAATATATAGCAATAACTTTCCATTTCAAGAAAGCCTATATATTAAATATATAGAAAATTGTCCACCTTTTCTTTGCTTCCTTGTAGGTTTTCTTTTGTTCTCTTTTGTACACTTATTACTTTGGCGTTTTTTTAAAGTAATTTGTAATTTTTTTAGACTCAAACACCAGAACTCAAATACAGAATAGAGAGAAGAAAAAGAAACATATAAACTTAAACATTGCAACTTAAATACAAAGTAAGAAAAGGAAAAAAGCATGTGCATAGCAGAACATAAGAGAGGATTCAGAATATATAGCAGTAAATTTTCATTTCAAGAAAGCCTGTATGATAAATACTACACGTTGTGTTGAGAGCTGTCCATCTCCTCTCTGATTCCTTGTAAGTCTCCTTTTGTTCTCTGCTGCGCACTTTTTACTTTGTTCTTTTTTCCCTCTTTCCTCCCCGCCACAAAAGGCTATAATTAAGTGTGGATATATTTCTATGTTGATACAGATATATAGACATATACATATACACACTTACATACATATACATACATATGTACATACATACACAGACATATATTTTCCCTAACAAATTCTACTCCTGATCTTTTTGTTCATGTTCATGCATATCCCTCTTTTTATCATCTTTTCGATGAGTGTGAAGTAAAACTTCGAAGTTGTTTTCATTTGGGTTTTTTTCATTATTAGTGATTTAGAGCAGAGGTCAGCAATCTACAGTCTGAGAATCAAATCCATGCTCCCTCCCCCGCATTTGTTTAGCCCAAGCTCTAGGAAAGGCTTTTATATTTTAAAATATAACAGTACTTTATTTTAAAATGTAAAGATCATTCTTAGCTCATGGGCCACACAAGAAACAGGCATCTATCTACAGGACTTGAACCCTCCAGCTGTGGTTTACCAATTTGCATTTCTTCTTTTGAAAACTGTTCATAACCTTTGACCACTTATCTACAGAGAAATGATTCTTGGTCTTATTATTCACATGTGTATACATAATCAGACTTTTATCAGAAATATTAGATGCAGATTTTACCCTCAACAGCTTCTCTTATTCTACCTGTGCTGGTTTTTGTTTTACAAAAACTTTTAAATTGAAATTGTCTATTTTTATCTTTTTGATCCCCCCCATTCCTTATTTGGTTAGGAATTTTCCCTATAGATCTAAAAGGTACTTCTGTTCTATTTGACATGATCTTATATTTAGGTCAAGTACACATTTGGAGCTTATTGCAAGAAATGGTATAAGATATTAGCTTCATCCTATCTTCTTTTTTATTTATGTATTTATTTCTTAGCTTGTTTTGAAGCTTCATCTTTCGATTTCATTCAGACTAGAAGGACAAGGACTACTCATAAGTTGACTCCATTGCTGATTTGAATGAAAACTTTGACCTGCTCTATTTCCAAGGTGGACCAGTTCTTCCCTCCTCAAGCAACCTGGCAGCCCCCATTCCTGGAGACTCACTACATTGGTGCCAGACTTAATGCAGACACACTTGACTGGTATTAGCCTGATAACTCAGAATTTCTGATCTCAAGCAATTTACCATCTTCACCTACCTACTGTCAGGGACTACTGTTACTGGGGACCACACCCAACTACACCTATTTTCTGAAAAACTACCTTTCCATTTTCCCAGGATTCCTTATTGAGTAGGGAGTCTTTTGTGATATAGTTTGTGTTCTTAGGTTTATTGAATGCTGGGACCTTTTGTTCATTGCTTTTGGATTTAGTTTATTTCGTCTGTTCTACTACTATATCTAAATTAAAATGACCAATCTCTGGCTACATATAAATGAGATCTTGACTAAAGCACAGCATTCTCCTCATGCTATAACTTTGGTCTTGTGTCTCCCAAGGTGCCTTTTTTATACCATAACTGGGTTGTCCTGTCCATTTCCTTCCTTTGCCTTTTACTATATATTACAATTGTAATTTTCTTAGGCTATTTATTCCATCATTGAAAAAAAAACATTGTCCTTGGCTCTGTATCAGTTCATACTTGTTTTTCTTCTCATGTTTTTCTGAATTTCTCAGATTGGTTACTTCTTATGTTATAATAGTATGCTGTTAAGATGCATTCAAGATCACCCCATGAGCAGGTGACAGAACCAGAATTATAACCAAGATCTTGTGACCCTAATTCCAACTTTCTTTCTAATCTACAACATAATAATAGCAATAGTAGCACATATGTCTGTATGTATATCATATTATATAAACACCTTAAGTATTATTCCAGAGAGAGAGAGAGAGAACAAGCCTACTATGTGTAAGACATTGTGCTAAGCACCAAGGGTGCAATGACAAAAACTAAATCCTCCCGCCCTCAAGGAGTTTATGTCTGATTTTTCCTCTAGGTAGTAGTGTTCCCAGAAAGTTACCCTGAGAAAAGCCAGGGGGACTTGTCTTTGTGTGCTTTGAAGGACGTTATATTTAATCCTACAGGTAACAGGAACCTTGCCTTTCTGTATTACATATTCTCATTTTTCTCTTGGTGGTAAAAAGGGATGGAAAAGGGAATTTGGATAGTAATTAGGTCAGAATGTGAACAGAGTATTCATTCACAAGTCTTCTATGCATTTAGGAGTCTTCCTAATTGGCTGAGAAGGAGCCTGGGATTGGAGAACGCATCAACCTAAACCTTTTTAGGAGAGCCATTTCCAAACTGATCAGAACTGAGGGAAAGAGATTTTTCATTTATGGGGTACACAGGAACTTGGGTGCTGTGTTATGGGGTTCCTGAGTCAAGTTAGGTCTAGATAGCTCTGAGTCTAGGACTGTGTCATTTTCTTATAGAGGAATTCCTAATTAACCTATCCTGCAATATCTTTTCTAAAGTTGTATATTTTTTCCTGTGTATATAAACCCTTAAAAACAGTCTTGTAGTCTATAGGGTGTAGAGACATGATATCTACAACAGAGAGGTGGGACCCTAGTAAACACTAACTTAAAAAGTCTTTTCTCTCTGCTCCCCAATACACAGAGTTTTGTTTTTTCCTTTTCCATTTTATAGATGTGGAAACTGGCTCACGGAGATTATGATTTGCCTAATGCCACATGGTTAGTAAGTGATTCTGGCAAAAGCTTCTAAGCTGGAAAAGCTGCTAGGCTGATCTAGCCAGAATCACAACTAGGATGGGGCAACTGGGCCTTTGCTCCAGAGCACTGTAATTAGAGAGCACTGACAACACTTGCAATCTTTCATCAATGTAGCCAGTCAGTCACCAAGCATTCATTAAAGGCTTACTAAGTGCCAGGCATTATGCTAAGCATTGGGGACACAAAAAAAGGCCAAAGCACAGTCCTTGCCTTCAGGGAACTGTGTACCCCACTGTGTACCCCACTCACATTCTAATGGGAGAGACAAAATGCAAACAACTATACATACAAAATATAGACAGAGTAGATGGAAGGTAATGTCAAGAGGGAAGGCATCAGCAATAGTGGAGAGGAGACTGGGAAAAGTCTTATACAAACAATGGGATTCGACTTGAGTCTTGAAGGAAGCTAGTAGTTGGAGAGAGAGCATTCCAGGCATGGGGGACAGCCAGAGAAAAGGGATATCAGGGATGTCATGTTCAAGGACAGAAAGGAGAAAAGGAAAGTATAAGAAGACTGGAAAGGTAGGAAGGGGCCAAGCTGTAGGGGAAAAAACAGCAGACCTTAGTGCCTTGTTACCTAGAACAATACTTAAAATAGTAAACTACCAGATGACAGACTAGGGTGAACTACCCATCTACCTCAATCTGTTTCTCACTCTCCCTGTGTGAGCAGCCCCCTCTTCCCTGGATCCTAGACTCTCTAAATAACCACCAGAGAAAAGTGTCCTTCCCCTCCCCCCAAACTCCCACCTCCAGCTCATGAGAATGGACCTTTTATGCTTAGTGTCTTAGGCATACAGGTGGTTTATAGTGCTTGCCCCAGCACAAAAGTTCCTAGTTGTAGCTGAGTTCAGAAACAGTCAACCCATCAGCTAATAGAGGTGGTGAGTTCATCACCAGCAAGTTTGCAATTAAGTGATGAAGTTTTTCCTGAACTACAGGAATTCAAGGAAACAGTCTACAGATTTGGAGGCAAGGGTGATATAAGTCAGCTTATATCAAGTCAAGAGAGCTGATTGTTAAATTTACAGAGTAAACATTTACCTCTTGAAAACTGGCAAACACTACAAATCAAGGCCTGATTTCTGATTGGTTGATTGTCTAGACTTAAGAAAGTGATGGAGAAAATGTCAATAATTCGGATTAAACCTACAAGTAAATTCTGCCTGCATTGCTTTTTTGGGGAGCTGGGTGTTTTATATACTTATTAGTATACCCCTGGGTGGAGGGGTTGAGTTTCACTGATGAAATCATAGATTTATTTTAGACTATTGAAGCATATGCCCTCTAAAAATAGTGCTTATACAATTATACATAGTACTGAAAAAAGATGCTTAAACCAAATTTATGATAGTCACGGTCTTTCCCAGCTCCCTCAGAGCTAAGTTCCCAGGAACACCAAAGTAGTTCTTTTTCAATCAAGTCCATATTTGGAAGCAGAGGAAAGAATGCCGTCAGTCCATTCTTTCATTTCCTTCACTCAACAAGTAAGCACAGTCTATGTGCGCATCCCTATTCTGGGTGCTAGTGACAACTAGGTAGCATAGGCAGAAGGGCACTGGGCCTGGAGTCATGAAGACCTGAGTTCAAATGTGATCTCAGATTCTTAGTAGCTGTGTGACCTTGAGCAAGTCACTTAAACTATGTGTGTCTCAGATTTCTCATCTGTAAAATGGGAATGAGAGTAAGAGCATCCACCTCCCAGGGTTGTTGTGAGACTAAAATGGGATAAACTTTAAGGCACTATATAAATGTTATCTATAATGATGATATAGAGATGACTAAAACACTGTTATAGAGGAGTGACCTCTATGTGACCTTGGATCAGATACTTGCAATTTCTGGGACTCAGTTTCTTCTTCTATTAAATGATAGGGATACAAGTATGACCAGGAAGTTTCCTTCCAGCTTAGAAGTCTGTGATTTGGGGTTCTACAACATCAGGCTGTGGATAGTTCATACCTGACACAGTATAACCTCCAGGCACCATGTTGGCTCAAAGGGAAGTATTGATGTAGACTGGATTGGATTGCTCTCAGCTGATCAGGGAGGCTTTGGGGGCTTACAGAAGCATTATTGTTATTCATCCTTCATTCTCGAAGAGTACCAAAGACATCTTAGGAGGGTGATGTCTTGACTTGCAATGCATTGGATTTGAGTGAGGCAGAGCTGCACAAAATCATCAGCCTCACTCTCTTCTCCAGCATCATCAGAGTCCAGTGGCAAGACATGGGTCAAGACAAATGGGAATGGTCCCAGTACAGTGGGAGGCCTTGACTTTTTTAAGCTAAGTTCTTTCCCAGATCTCAGCTTGTCTGAGGCAACACACATTCAGTAATTAAAGACCATGTAAGAATGCAGGCAAAAAGATAGTCTAGTTTGCCTTCACAAAAGAGTAAATTTGGAAGGGGAAGACCCTCAGAGTACAGAATCATAGGATTTAGAACTAGAAGGGGCTGCTTCCTCTCATAATCATTATCTTCCTATTTAATTCTATCAGAATTCATTAAGTGGCTCTATGCAATGCACTGTGCTAAAGGCAACAATGCTAATAGCCCTCAAGTAGTTTCCATTCTTCTAGACTCAACCCTCATGTCCCCTCCTCCAGGATGGTCTTCCAGGATTCCTACTTAGGCCCACTTATTGGCACTCTTTGTCTTCCTCTAATTACCCTGTTTTTACTCATCTATTTCCATGACGTATCTCCCTGCCCCAAATAGATGGTATAGTCCTTAAGGAGAAGGACTATTTTGTTTTGTCACTGGGGTTACCCAGTCCCTGGCACTGTGCTTGGTACATAGAGGGCACTTACTCAATGTTTCTTGGGCTAAATTATCTGGGTTTATAAAAAGAGGAAGTAACAGAACAAGAATTTGAATCCAGGGTTGTTTTGACTACAAATTCAAATCTATTTCTCATCACACTTGAACTGAGTCTTGAATGTATTGGCTGGGCAGAGCAAAGAAAGTTGAGGGGGTAGGGGAAACAGTCCAGGCAGCAAGACTAGTGCAAGCAAAGCATAAGGGTTTTGACTGAGTTTGGAAACTATCTCTCCTACCCATTGATGTTTGGAGGAACTGTTTCCTTTCCTGTCCAAAGGAGCAGCAGCACCATTCAGTCCTGGCCACCCATTCTCCAAACCTCAGAAGCCCCATACTGGAAC
This sequence comes from Bettongia penicillata ogilbyi, assembly GCA_023548195.1. Classification (NCBI taxonomy): domain Eukaryota; kingdom Metazoa; phylum Chordata; class Mammalia; order Diprotodontia; family Potoroidae; genus Bettongia; species Bettongia penicillata. The sequence continues at coordinate 2,692,180 of JAJHZJ010000850.1, read as the reverse complement.
AGAGCTGTAACTGGGATCCTTACCACCCAGGGAAAATACTACAAACCCTGCCCTAGCAAGTGAGACAAGACTTACCCTTAGGGTGGGGAAGGAGAAGATGGGACCCAAGGATTCTGGAGCATCAATGTAAGAGCCTTACTGGGGAGGTCACCTAGTCCAGTACAATGGGAAGGGAGTATGGAAGGTGGGGATGGGAAGGAGAATCCTTTTAGAGTCTCACTAGGTAGGAAGGTTCTAAGCTCTGTGGCTTCCATGCTACTGAAGGCCTGCAAGTGCTATCAGCACCTTTAAATTCAGCATGGGGGAGGGGAAGGGGTAAGTTCTAACTGCTCCACCCTCCACTCTCCATTGGAGACTCTAGTATATAAATAGCCTGCCAGGAATTGGGCATCTTTTGTAAACTTTTAGAGGTAACTTGTGTCCCTTTTCTGTACCTTGTCATGTAGGTAGTTAGGTAATAAGTATTTATCAAGTGTTTCCCAGGTGCCAGACTTTTGTGTTGTTTCAATTGCATCCAACTCTTCATGACCCCACTTGGGGTTTTCTTGGCAAAGATACTGGAATGCTTTGTCATTTCCTTCTCCAGCTCATTTTACAGTTGAGGAAACTGAGGCAAACAGGGCTTAGTAACTTGCCCAGGATCACACAACTGGGAAGTATCTGAAGCTAGATTTGAACTCAGGTCTTCTTGACTCAAGGTCCAGTGCTTTTCCTCCTATGCCACCTAGCTATTACTGAACCACCTAAGCTATTCATTGTAACAAGCAATGGGGATAAAAATAGAAGGAAATAGTATTTGCCCTCAAGGAGCTTATGTTCTAGTGGGGGAAATAATACTTAAAAGGGAGTTAGAAAGTGAAGGAAGGGCCAGGTGTAGTAAAAAGAAGTCCTTAGAAGCACAGTCTCCAGAGAGGAATAAAGCTTGGTTATCCCCCTGCAAATGTTAAGCCCCAAAGAACTCACTAATGAGAAAAGGACAGCAGCATGATGGCGGAATATGGTAGTATGAGAAAGCCCTAGGAGCTGTTCCAGAGTAAGAGTCATGGTGGCAAAGTCACTCTACTTAAGACTATTGCCAAAAGGGAGAATGAAGTCAGAGGATTTTTAGCTGGGAAGAATTTTAGAGATCAGCTAGTCCTTTTATTAAGATTTGTTCTGTGAAGTTCGGATTCAGTCAAAGGGCTGTACTTGGGGACCTAGACGACCAATGTGGCCTTGAGGCTACAGGTTCCCCACCCTGATCTAGTCCAAGTCATCATTTTGTAGGCAAGGGAAGTGAGACTCAAAGTGGAATCCTTGTATCGGCAGCATTTAGCACCATGGTTGGCACGTAGTGTTTCATGCTTTCTTTTAGAAGATAATCAATAAAACATCATGTGAGATGTCTTGACTTGTGGTAAATTGGATTTAAATGAGGCAGAGTTGCACCAAGTTGTCAGCCTCACTCTCTCTTCCAGAGACATGTAAGTCTAGTGAAAACAAAGTTAAGACAAGCGGTGATGGGCCAGGATGCGGTGGGTGACCTTGGTATCTTCAGTGTCTGACCAAGCTCTAAACTGAGCCACAGCACCTGTTTCAGCCACCTTCAGGGCCATGAGAACAAATTGTTCTCATGGACCCATTCTGCTGGAGGAAGTCTTCACATGCATGGGGTAGACATACCCCAAACTTATTGCTGGATTTGGGACCTGTCAGTTCCCCTCAACCTGGTTCAGCCTGTCTACAGATACAGCTTTACCAGGGTGGCCAATGATCATGCTACAGCTTTTTAAGGGTAATAATAGCCCACTTTACTCGACTGTGGTGAGAATCAAATGAACCTTTGTGCATTAAGTACTTTGCAAACCTTAAAGCCCTATACGATGTATCCCCAAAGTCTTGATGTCTTTTTAAGCTTTAAAAGGCACTAAGACTTTTGGAACATATTGAATAAATGCCAGCAATTATTATTGTAGACATTAATGGCTGTGAAATAGTAAGAAGTATTGATTGAGCTTTTAATCAGGAAGATGAGTTCAAATTCTACCATGAAGACTTCAAGCTGTGTAACCTTGAACAAGTCACTTAACATCTGTGCTGCCCCAGACAACTCTCTAGGCTTTAGTAGATGGGTTATGATCTGCTTTGGTGGAGTACTCACACTGAGAGCCCCCCAAGTTGAGGACATTTACAGATGTTGTTATTGTTACTGTTGTGGGATGAGAAGGTAAAAGGAAAAAGGGAGCAGAGGCTGGAATCAGGTGTTTAGTTATGGTCCAACAACAGGGAAAAATGGTAGCTATTTAAGGTCCATCACAGACGATGTCTGAAGCCAGAGAATTAAGCTATCAGGGATGGAGGAAGGTCTAGGGAGCTCAGAGTGTCTTGGTTAGAGTTCACAAGATCACAGACTTAAAACTAGGAGGTACCTCAAAGGTCATTTAGTCCAATTGCCTTATTTTATACAGAAGTAAAATGAGGCCCAGAGAGAACAGATGACTTGAACAAGGCTAATATACAAACAGAGAATTCAAACCCAGTCCTCCAGTCTCCAAATCCACTGCGTTAAGTACTGAGCTCCATGTCTGGCACAAATAGGCACTTAATAAATGTTTACTGACTGATTGACTGCATTATGCTGCCTCTTATTTCAGAGATCGATGAAAAGTTAAGAAATTAATTTTTTTAAAGGGACAGGGGGAAGCCCTGAGACCAAGGATAAAATGTTGTAACTGGCCCAAGTATAGAAACTCAGAGCCACTGTGGATCACCAGACCTTGATTCTTTAAAAGGCCCAGAAGAGGTTGGGTTCCCTTTGAGGGTATCAAGCCAAGTGTGAGAAGGGTCCATCGATAGTGTGTGGATGGTCTTGTGGAGGCTGGGATCCCCCAAGGGTGTCAGTCCAAGGCTAGAGCGTGAATGGCTGACTGTTCTTTGAGCAGCCCTGGTCCCCATTATAAAAATAACAACCTCCCTCCAAACCCACACCCCTTCCCCCAACAATAATAAAACGTACCACCCAACTCCCATGGTGATTATCACCTAAAAGGGCCTTTGGAGGGCGACACAAAGAAACCCTCCATTGCCAATACTTGACATTGGATAATGGGCTATTCACACTGAATGATATTTAAGGAGAGGACCCCCTCCCTGCCAATTCTCCTCCACACCTGGCGCTCTCAGCTCCTAGCTCCCAAGCTAAATCTGTCTCTTTGTACAGAGCCAGTTATGATAAACACTTGCCCTTTGACTGATAAGAGAGCTCTGCTCCCCCCAGAGCAACCCACCCAGTTCCCATCCCCCCTCCAGGCCAATATTCCAATCTGAAATCAGGGTGAGGAGGGCCCCTCTCTCCACCATTCATTCCACTGCCCCCGCCTGGAATTTCTCCCCTCTCCAAAGTCCTTACAGAATGATGGGAAAATGGAAGGAATAATTAAGAAAATCATTAGCGTCTCAAGGCCCATCTGAGAGGGATTAAGGGATTAGATGCCTTCCCCACCAGGCTTCTCCACTTTAAGGTTATTGGGGGGGGGGGGGGAATTGTTTGTTTTCCTCAAATTTTTTTCATGTTGGGGGAAAACCTAGCCCCCATCCTTCCATATGCCTTAGGTCTCAGGAAGATTGGTATGGATGGTGGTAGAGAGAGAGGAGTCACTTCAGAAGTCTGGTCCGTTTTGTCTGTGGGCCCCTTTGGCTGTCTAGTGAAACCAATGCAACCCTTCTCCAAATGAAGTTCTAAAAATGCCCAAAATAAAGTACATAGGATTACCAAGGAAACCAACTATATGGAAGAACAAATATCAGAATACTAAGAATAAAACAAGTTCACATCCAACTCCCTTATTTTACTGAGAAAAGTGAGGCCCAGAGTAGATGTGATTGACCCCAATTACACAAAGATAAGTGATAGATTTTGAACTGAGGTCTTTTAATTCCAAATCTAGTTGCTCTTTCCACTAGGCCTCATCTCCCTCAGCACCAACCCAACAAGCCCATCAGCGATATCCTGAAGCCCCTGTCTGTGTCCGTCATGGATGAGGGAGCATGGCCCACCACTGCCAGTCCCTGATATAACAAAAATAGAAATTCAGAAGGAAATCTTTTCCTCCTTTCCAACCTTCATCCCATCAGAGACCATTTTAGCCAGAGTGACCCAGTTAGTTAGAGGAGGAATATACACAGGTATGCAACCAAATGGGGGACACCATAGACCATAGGTATCTGGTTAACCTAAACCAGCTCCCCAGAAAGATAGAGGACTTCACAAGGGGAAGGAAATGATAGAAAAAAACAAAAGATACTAAAATTCAAAACTTGAAAATATTTGAATTGTCAATCTATTTAATCAGTTTTGCTATTGTTTAAAGTTAGTTGTACAATCAATTACTTATTTAAAAAAAGAAAGGACACTGGGCTTGAAGTAAGTTGTAACTCTTGGATAAGCCTCTTCTTGAAAAGATTGGACAAGAAATATGGTCTCCGGGGGGAGGAGCCAAGATGGCAGAGTAGAAAGACTCACATATGCTAGCTCCAAATCTACAGCCCAGAAATTTTCTGTAAAAAGAACTCCCCACAAATTCTGGAGCAGAGCAAGCCACGCAGAAACACAGTGGGAGAGATTTCCATTCCAGAGAGCCCTGGAAAGCATCCCCAAGGGTCCGTCGCGCACCAGACAGCGGAGCCCACGCCTGCGCTGCCCTGGCCGCAGGGCCCAAGAGGAGCAGATCCGAGCAGGCTTCAGGGACGGAACCTCCAGTGTCCGCGAAGGTCCCTCCAACCACAGGCGCTACAGGTCAGTGAGAGAGATGTCTGGGCTGGCCAAGAGGGGAGCGGGGAGTCTCCGTGACTTGGACCCCCTTGGGAGGCAGCAGCAGAGGGAGTGGCAGAGGCAGTGGCAGAGGCAGCAGCGGCCCATCACTCTGGGAGCAGCAGGAAGGAGCTCAGGGCCATTACTGAAGGTCTCTGCATAAACCCCTTGAGGGAACTGAGCCTGGCAGGTGGCCCTGCCCCCACCTGAGCAGCAGTACTTAATCTCTCACTGAATAGAAGCCCCTCCCCCTGCTGAAAGCCCTGAGGCTGGGGAGCAGCATTTGAATCTCAGACCCCAAGCACCAGCTGGGTGGATCTAGGCAGGGGTGGAGAGGAATCTCAGAAGTCAAGTAACTGGCTGGGAAAATGCCCAGAAAAGGGAAAAAAAAATAAGACCATAGAAGGTTACTTTCTTGGTCAACAGATGTTTCCACCTTTCCTTTCTGATGAGGAAGAACAATGCTTACCATCAGGGAAAGACATAGAAGTCAAGGCCTCTCTATCCCAAACATCCAAAATAGATATCCAATGGCTCAGGCCATGGAAGAGCTCAAAAAGGATTTTGAAAAGCAAGTTAGACAGGTGGAGGAAAAACTGGGAAGAGAAATGAGAGAGATGCAAGAAAAGCATGAAAAACGGGTCAATACCTTGCTAAAGGAAACCCCCAAAAAATGCTGAAGAAAATAACACCTTGAAAAATAGGCTCACTCAATTGGCAAAAGAGGTTCAAAAAGACAATGAGGAGAAGAATGCTTTCAAAAGCAGAATTAGCCAAATGGAAAAAGAGGTTCAAAAGCTCACTGAAGAAAATAGTTCTCTCAAAATTAGAATGGAATAGATGGAGGCTAATGACTTTATGAGAAACCAAGAAATCACAAAACAAAACCAAAAGAATGAAAAAAATCGAAGATAATGTGAAATATCTCATGGGAAAAACAACTGACCTGGAAAATAGATCCAGGAGAGACAATTTAAAAATTATGGGTCTACCTGAAAGCCATGATCAAAAAAAGAGCCTAGACATCATCTTTCATGAAATTATCAAGGAAAACTGCCCTGATATTCTACAACCAGGGGGCAAAATAAGTATTGAAGGAATCCATCGATCACCGCCTGAAAGAGATCCAAAAAGAGAAACTCCTAGGAACATTGTGGCCAAATTCCAGAATTCCCAGCTCAAGGAGAAAATATTGCAAGCAGCTAGAAAGAAACAGTTCCAGTATTGTGGAAATACAATCAGGATAACACAAGATCTAGCAGCTTCTACATTAAGGGATCAAAGGGCGTGGAATAGGATATTCCAGAAGTCAAAGGAACGAGGACTCAAACCAAGAATCACCTACCCAGCAAAACTGAGTATAATACTTCAGGGGAAAAAATGGTCTTTCAGTGAAATTGAGGACTTTCAAGCATTCTTGATGAGAAGACCAGAGCTGAAAAGAAAATTTGACCTTCAAACACAAGAATGAGAAGAAGCATGAAAAAGTAAACAGCAAAGAGAAGTCATAAGGGACTTACCAAAGTTGAACTGTTTACATTCCTACATGGAAAGACAATATTTGTAACTCTTAAAACTTTTCAGTATCTGGGTAGTTGGTGGGACCACACACACACATACACACACACAAGCATGCACACACACACACACATGTACACGTGTGCACGCACATACAGAGACAGAGAGCACAGAGTGAATTGAATAGAATGGGACCATATCTTAAAAGAAATTAAGGTAAATGGTGAGAGAGAAATGTATTGGAAGGAGAGAGGGTGAAATGGAATGGGGTAAATTATCTCTCATTCAAGAGGCAAGCAGGAGACTTTTTAGTGAAGAGCTGAGAAAAAAACATGAAGTTTACCTCATCACGTTCGACTAAAGGAAGGAATAAAATGCACACTCTTTTTGGTATGAAAACCTATCTTACAATACAGGAAAGTGGGGGAGAAGAAGATAAGCAGGATCGGGGGGATGATGGAAGGGAGGGCAATGGGAGGAGGGAGCAATTTGAAGTCAACACTTTTGGGGAGGGACAGGATCAAAAGACAGAATAGAAACAATGGGGGGCAGGATAGGATGGAGGGAAATATAGTTAGTCTTACACAACACGACTATTATCGGAGTCATTTGTAAAACTACACAGATATGGCCTATATTGAATTGCCTGCCTTCCCAAAGGGAATGGGTGGGGAGGGAGGGATGGGGAGAATTTGGAACTCAAAGTTTTAGGAACAACTGTTGAGTATTATTGTTGTTGCTACTAGGAAATAAGAAATACAGTCAATGGGGAATAGAAAGTCTTCTGGCCCTACAGGACAAAAGAGAAGATGGGGACAAGAGAAGGGAGGGAGGATTGAAGAGAGGACAGATTGGTGATAGGGAAAATTAGAATGCTCGGTGTATTGGGGTGGGGGGAGGGGACAAATGGGGAGAAAATTTGGAACCCAAAATTTTGTGAAAATGAATGTAAAAAGGTAAATAAATAAATAAATAAATAAAAAGACATGTTCTCCAAGGTCCCATTTTCTCTTCCTGTCAAAGCTTTTTCTGGGATCTTTCTATTTCTGTCTCTAGCCATCTCTTTTTGTTTTGTCTTTCCTTCCCTTATTCTTTCTCCCTGTCCTGCTTATTTATAACTGTCTCTCACCTGGTTTTCCCCTTCTCTTTCTATCTTCTACTTTCCTGTGAATATGGACAGCAGAGACTAATGGACTCTGCTAACACTTATCTGCTGATAACTGGATAGAGAGGAAGATATCTTCCTCAGCAAAAACATCAGCTATCAGGGAAGAAGACATAATCCCACTAGCCATCACACACAAAGAAACATAAGAGCTTTGTGAGGACCACTATCAGGTTCAGTTTCCACGAAGTTAGTCTGTCACTTTTCTTAGAGAATGAGAGTGCTGAACAAGACAATCAGTAAA